>JABSTT010005956.1:0-14173 GCA_013339685.2 Hyalomma asiaticum | reverse complement strand
TACCTGTTATCTGAACGCTAAGAGATAAGAAAACGAGCGGAGTGGATCAGAGAACAGTGTCGCGAAGACCGCGTCGCGTAGAATGTTTTCTTGTTCATTTTTTTCTTTTCCGACTGCTTTTGTAGAAGGGGTGCTCGGGTAAACGAGCCCGCGCACCGCAGGGAGCCTTCCGGGAGACGGGACACCGAAAATGAAGAGCATGTGTGCGCGCCGCGGCCAGTTTCTGGAAAGCGTTGTTTGTATTAGTTTTGTGGCGAGGCCGGATGCACGCGATCATAAAAGCTCGTAGAACATCGTTACCGTCGACCTGCCTGACTTGTCCGTGTAAGCCGGTTTCCTATTGGTGGGAGGCAGTGGTGGTTCGAGCCGTCCGCGTCGCCGTGGATGCTGAAAAAGTGCTATTTAAGCGGCAACACTGGCCTTTTTTTTTTTGAGGGCGGACTAGGGGACCATGACGCTCGGAACAACCGGCGACCAGTTCGGCAGGCCGACGGGGTATGATACCATTTTCTATGTTGTATAATTTTTGCCCTGTGTGTTTTCCAACTTCAAGATGTCTTAGCTAAATAAACCCCCCAGTGAGTGCTCTCCCAATTCACTGTGTCGACTCCTCATCGCTTGCCTGCGCGGAGTGGCTCCCACGCCTCTTCGTCTTCCTGACCTTCCGATGCGTCTAACATTAACGGCCCCGACGTTTCGCTACAACAGACAGGAATAGCTGATATTCCTATATCAATTAAAAGGAAACAAAATGAAGCTGGGCCGGGCATATGAAGCGGAGGACGGATATCAGGTGGACAGTATGAGCGTCAGAAGGGATACCAAGAGAAGGAAAACGTAACAGCGGCAGACAAAAGCTTAGACGGAGCAAAGAAGTTAAGTTCGCGGACATAAAATGGAACGAAGTCGCCCAGATTACGGCAAGTTGGTAATCGCTGGGAGAGGCCTTCGTCCTGCAGTGGACTTCATAGGCTGATCTATATATATGCAACATTACCCGACCACGGCAACTTCCGACAGCGTTTCAGGGACACTGAACGCTTGACAGCTCACAGTGTAAATCAAGTGCGCCGCTGCGAGGCCGCGTACCCGCTGCACGACGGGACGCGAACCTCCTAGTCCGCTTATTTACGGCAGCGGCTTTCAAGCTTTGCGCAAACTGTCAAGTAACACGAAGCGTAATTCCAAGGAATGCCGCGCGTATCTCCTGTTAATGGCGTTTTCACGTCCGTCTCTTTCGAAACCTCGAGGTCACGCGCGATTGCCACGCACGGACTGTCGTGTACGCAAGCTGTACGGCGAGCATGGGAGAGAAAACCTGTATTGTGGGAGCGGCCGCGCTGTGTCCTGGGCAGTGTTTTTTTTTCTGTTCTTTTCTTTAAATAAGAAACTGCTTGAGCTAGTCGTAATTTCTCAGTCATCATACATTACGACATGACACTGCGTTACGTGATTTTGGCGAAAACATGTCACGTGAGCTTGCATTACGTGATTTTGGAGGAAACATGTCACGTGACATTGCGTTACGTGATTTTGGAGGAAACATGTAAAGTGACCTTCACGTGATTATCGTGGAAGCACGTAAAGTGACAGTGCGTTGCGTGATTTTGGCTGTTACATGTCACGTGACATTGTCTTACGCAATTTTGGTTGATCACGTGGCATGTTTCCGCCAGAATCACTTAACGAAATGTCACTTGAAGTGTTCCCGTTAAATTTGATATGGCTAAAAAGTGACCTGCGTCAGTAAACTATTGATTTGATTTCTGGGGTTTTGCGTCCCAAAACCACGATCTGATTATGAGGGACGCCGTAGTGGAGGGCTCCGGAAATTCCGACCACCTGGGGTTCTTTAACGTGCAGTGACATCGAACAGCACACGGGCCTCAACATTCGCCTCCATCGAAACGCAGCCTCCGCGGCCGGGATTCGAATCCGCGACGTCCGGATCAGCAGCTGCCGAGCGCCGTAACCACTAGACCACCGCGGCGCGGCCAGTAAACTGTCTGCCAGCTTCATTCTTATCTGGTTTTGCGCGACCTTGCGGACGCTGCGTAGTTTTCCTTCGTTGTAAACTCAGCACACCAAGTGATTGCGTCCCTCGTGGGCCGCGTACTTGTGGTGCATCTTGATTTGTCCCACGGTCCTTTTCGGGTCGCAACGCGAAAGTGTCAAAGCACGAACGCCATAGTTTCTGCGAGCGCGGACACGTCATAGTTGTGGAATGGCGAGTCGGAATGCAGGAAAAGTTCATACGAGCACCGAAAGAAAAGCAAGGCGTTCACTGTCGCGCAAACGGCCGTGTATACGCACCGCGTCGCCCCAAATGCCCCAAATAGCTACGCTGGCCCACTTTCTGTGGGCCGAGTTTACGTCTGCGTGTGTGTGTGTGTGTGTGTGTGTGTGTGTTTCGTACATGCAGCTCGGTCGACGTAATGTTCCTCAGCGTGAGATAATGTTTGGAAACCATCCTGCGTTTTCTTTTTCCCGCACATTCTGCGTTCCTGTGAGAGATTGACGTGTTGTAAAGTTTCCTTTTTTGTTGTCGTTGTTATTGTTTTTGAGTGAAGAACGAAGGAGGCAGTTTCCGTTTTTCCTCGCGGATGTGCCAAACACCTTCGCAAGAGAATCTCGATCTATGTTTCCTCTTCTCAGTAGCACACTTGCGAAGAATTTGAACAATGACGCCGACGGCATGAGCAGGAGCGCAGGAGTCGTCGCTCGTTTACGGGTGCGTTTTTGTGTGCCCCGTCTCGTGGAGCAATACCTTTCACAGAACCTTCGTGGACGTTATTACCAAATGCCCAAATGCACGCTGGTAATAACGTACAGTTAATTCAGAAATTTCTCCAAGAAGGTACAAACATCATCAACAACTAACGAGAAAAAGGGATGGTTTTGTCGCACGCAAACAGCCGCAATGCCCTTCCCTGGGAGGCAGTTGAAAAATATTACCCTTAATCTCGAGGGAGAACCGCTGGTGTAAGTCACACAGCATACATTCCTTGGAATAAAAATTGGCCGCGTGTCTGCGTGCTTCGCTGCAAATGTCGTCGAAAGACGATAGTCTTCACCGGCCGTACTACGCTGCGTGAGCTATGGGCGCCATCTGGCAGCGCCGTCGGAAAACAGGAGCTTGTGCAGAATCCCTGGGCAACTGCCAGGTGGCAGCACTAAATCGTGGGCAGAGGCGTTTTTCGTGCATAGCGTTGCATTTTTAGCGCAGCCTAACAAACACTAGGGTCTTTAGAATTACGTGTCTATGTATTTTCTGGTAAAGGAACACACCACCTCATGCTTACGCATTGATGTTGCGCCTCAGATATGCGTAATATTTGCTTTTTGATCGACACTATTCCCAATTATGAACGCAGCTACCACTTCAAGATGGCTGGGCGTTAGGAAAATGCTTAAACTTTGGCCCGGTGCCTGAATCGTGTGAGAGACAGACAAACAGAAAGGCAGACCAAAATTCCTGCGTTCAAGTATCCCGAGAAAGACTACCGTCTTTATTACTAGATCGGCAATTATCCTGGGCACCTCACATTAGGAAGCTGGAAAGTGATGTCAACGTTATAGTAAATATATTTCGCAGACTTGCTGGCTCATCATGAGGTGCATCGGTGTCTTCTATGCTCTATGTTCATAATGCTTTGCTGCGACAAAAAATTGCGTACTCTGCGGCTATCTTACATAACCTTTCTCGTACGTCAGAAGAGCTGCTTCAAAGTCTTATAGCAAGAGGGCTACGCATATGTCTAGGAGTTCCAAAAGCGACGTCTAGCCGGCTTGTAATAGCTGAGTCCCGCCAAAATCCGTTTCCAGTTATGAGAACAACAGAAACAAGCCGGCATTTCTTTCGTCTTCAAACACATCAGAATCACCGACTGGTATTAGACATTTGGAGGAGACAGAAGTTATATACATAAGGAAGTTGAAGAAAATATTCATACGTTACCAAGCAACAAATTTTGGCATTGTGACGTTATCCCCCTGGAGCACTACAAAAAATTGAACTGTCGGTAGAGGGAATAATAAGAAAAAGAGACATGTTTATTCGGGCCGCTCAGCAACTGGCGCTGTATAAGATATATATGCTGTATCCAGGATACGTACATGTTTATAGGAACGGCTCTTGTGTAGCAACCTCCTCTACTTCGTCATTCGTGGTTCAGCAGTTCAATAAGCAAGAGTCCTAGAAGCTATGCCATGCTACGTCTTCCACAAAGACTGACCTATATGCTATCATATTGCCATCAAATTTATAACATCAGTGTGAGATTCGCAAGGATGGGTCATATTTGGTGATTCACAGGCAGCCCTTACATCCCTGTGCAGCTCAAAAGCACACACGATCAGCCATATGAGACAAAGAATTCTCAAGAGCAAAGCAAGCGAAACACGAAATAGTATTTCAGTGGATACCAGGCCACTGCAACATTCTCGGTAACACAGCAGCCGAAGACGCAGCACGACAAGCGCATTACAAAGATGCCGCGGTTTCCCTCCCACTCTCGAAAAATGAATTGCACTGCGTTATAAAGATAGCACCTTTGAAAGTGAGTACGTGGTTTGATCAAAATTTTTGAAGTTGTGAATTATATCATATCGATTCATTTACTTTCGTTCTTTCTTTCTTTCTTTATTAGTTTATTGAGAACAATCACGACAATTGTCCAAGGAGACACGGCTAAAGGCAAACATTACCTGACTGGGCCGTGCCACCCATACAGCAGCAGCAGCAGAATACATTTACAAACATAAAAGCCACATGAAAGTCATACATACACTAGTTTACATAGATGAGATGTACAATCATGTCATCAAAATAAATGCAATAAACAAAAAGAGACAAAAGGTCAATGTTATACAGTTTGACTGGCATTTAGTACTAAATGAAAAGTAGAAGTATAACACAAATACAACAAAAGATGCACGTATAACTATCGAGCAAGAAAGAATGACAGGCAACCAAGAACAACCTGGTATAGGGCTTACGAGTCGCATGCGAAAAAAGAAAGTAAAGAAAAACCAAAACAATACATAACATTGATGCGGAATCATAGTCTTCATTAATTAACTTTAGTTAGTCACTGAACTCAGATTACCACTATCTTTAGACCAGAAGCATGCAAACCCTCATTCATCGGTTAAGGCTAGGTACTACCTACGCAAAGCATTTTCTACACAAAGTTGGCCATGCTGAACCACCCGAATGTGATTGTGGATTTCAAGATGAAAATATAAGCCGCCTTCTCCTAGATTGTCCAAATCACGACGAACCAAGACATCGACTACAAGCAGCTCTGACGACACTCGACCCTCGGCCATTTATTTTAAGCAAACTTCCGGGCCCATGGCCGACGACGGCCTTGCAGAAATACGCATTGAAAGCACTATTTTTTTTGAAGAAAGCGGCATTGGTGGAAGTTAGCAGCGCATTTGGTGTTTTCATCTATTTCGCCTTTTCGAGATTTCTTTGATTGTTTTTCAGGTTACTGTATTGTTATGTTCTGCAATATCTGGTGGCTCCTATACTAGACTGATTAATGGATGTTTTTGTGCACTGACATTCCTATTTATCTATTAGAGATTTTTTCTCAAGAGTTCTGCCATGTGCTTCACCGTGTATACATATAACTTGTGTGTGCGTTTCTTCAATACCGTTCTGACGGAACTACTGTCATTGTGACTATGCCGGATCGCTTCGCATACTATTTCGCAACCGTGCTTGTTGAACATTCACCAGTCAGGAACCAAGGAGTAGCCGGCGCCTTATTTGTGCGCCAGCATCTCCTAATATCATATTAATAAAAAAATAAGCCTTCATATATTCGTTTACAAAGCAAATCGATAGAATGCGTCAATATTAGGTTTTCCGAATGAACCGCGGAACTTATTTGAGCCAGGTAAAATTGTATTACGCAATTATTTAGAACGCGAAACGATCAAAGTAGTACATGGCAATCCCTATAGCTGTGTAGTATTCACCGCGCGTCACTGAGGTGTTGGCAAATGAGTACCTATACGATCTTGTGGCTAAGGCGCAATGCAGAAGCCCTTAAGGAAGTGAAATTTGGAAGATTTAGAGGAGGAGGAGGAAGATTTTATTAACCAAGCGATTTAACAGCAGTTCCCGTTGGTTCTTTAGTCGAGGGATAACCTAACTTGGTGATGAAAGCGCAAAGTGCTCTATTCTGATAATCATAGCAGAACGGTACAGTGACAAGAAGTAAGCAGTCTTTTCGGTGTCTTCATAGGTGAGACAAACGTGACACGATTTTAGAAGGTATCTTCAGATACCCTGTGGGAACCTTTTGCTGTCACGTGGGCGAAGGTCGTCGAATTTTGATGTTATAATGCGTATACCTGCGTCTTGAAAGTATTGTGATCCCGGCTGCTCTGAACGTGTTGTCTGTTCGGTTTAAAGTCATACTCTGGTGATGTCTGAATCATGTTCTCAATTAGGCTTTGCTTAGTCTTAGACTAAGTAGGCCTGGGTTAATTAATCTTAGCTTTACTATGTGTGGCTTAAATAACACTAACCTGATTAGGCAGGACATAATTAGGCTTGACCTAAGTATTCATTCCTTAATTATAGTTGTCTTAATTATGGTCGTAGCAATCACGCCAATATCAAATAAGTGGGGTAATGAGTTGCAGTGCAATGCGAAGCTTGAAGGCCAGGTGAGCGATGTGTTTCTGTAAATTGTGGAGTTAGGCGTGTTGGTTCACAACTAAAGAAATGCGGCGCAATTCATAGCTAGGACGAATGCAATGCAGCTCAGCGCTTTTTCTTCTCCCCCACCTTTGTCCGTGCGTGCCTTTGTTACGCTCCATTCTTATGGACGACTTGTGCGAGATGAGGTATTAGTCATTAAATCATTATCATCATCACGATGGTCATAATTTATAATGTATATTGCAGGACGAAAGCTTCATTCAAAGATCTCCAGTCTGTCCAGTCCTTAGCGATCTAAATCCATTTCATGCCTGTAAAATTTTAAATTTTACCACAACACCTGCCACCATCAGTCGCGCTTTCCGCCTGTTGAAAACCATCTCTTTTTTCTAAATGACCAACGGCTACCTATCCCCACCATCACATGGCTAGCGCAGGTTCACTTTCTTATTCCTTCTAGTATAAAGTAAAATATGTGCTAGCCCTATTTCTGCTCTGATGCACTCGACTGTCTGTCTTCCCATTTCTTAATTTTGAGCCGTGCATTATACGGTCGATGTGTGGTCTTTACCTTCTCGAGTTTCCTAATTATTAGGTGATTTTGGAGTAGAGCACCCGAAGGTTCGTGGCTTTACGTTTGTCGCCACTACGCATGCGTCATATACGCCAAGTCCTTGGATCTGCATGTAATTTCACGCAAGTAGCGTGCCTACCCGGAGAACGCAAAGCTTGCGCACGCTATACGAAAGCTCGTTACTCTCAAAGTCTGTACCCAATATATTGGTAATGGCACAACGCGGTGGTTGCGCACTTTTTACCTTTGGTGCAGTGGTATGTTGCCGTCAATCAGTTGAGAATGCCATCCGCACGCCCAGAACGCCAAACCCATCGAACGGCAAACATGTTTTAATTTTAAATGAGTAGGCTTTCCTCTTTTCATTGTTCAAGGTATGAGTACCCTTGCACATGTTATATGGCCTAGTTGAAAATCCCGAAAGCCTGCTCTTTCGCCGGGCCACCTAACATTGCCTTCGTCTCCCGTTGCAGTGCCCGGTCCCTATTTTCCCTGTATGTATTTTGCCCGTAAATCTATCATTCCGCATTCTACATAACAATTTTCAACTTTAACGCAGTCTTGGGCAGTAACTAGTTACTAGTAACGCGTTATCGGTAAATAGTTACTTTTTTCAGTAACTTATAACTGTAACTAGTTACTTTTAATTCAGACGAACTTGTAACTGTAACACTTACTTTTTACACGGTAACTGTAACTTTAAATGCCGTTACAGTTACTTCCTCTGAAAAAAATATCCAGCAGCAACACATCTTAACTGCAGGGCCCGGCAGTATCGCGATGTTTCTCTTAAATAGTTATGGCTATGTGTACCTCTGTATCTAGATAAATTTGCAAAATGTATTTGTATCTCGCTAGTGGAATGCTTTTACGATGTATCGCTTGTATCGCGATGCTGCGCAGGACACGGACATCTCTTGGCTTTTTTTTTTTTTTTTTTTTTTTTTTAGATGTGCTGACGTGTTTCCAGGGCGGAAATGCAGACTTTTTTTCTACGAAGGCAAGCAAAGCACCGCCGGTCCGCGACAAAAAAGGGCGGGGAAGTGTTCTTCTCCCCGCCCCATGCAGAGAAAGGTGCGCGACACCGGAGTATGGTCGGCCTAAGTGACGAAAGTCACTGTTGTTCAGAGGCCGGTGCAGCGTCCTTAATTTTTTTGCGTGGCCGGCCATTTCTTCATGGCCACCATCCCGGAAACACCTAGAAAACGACGCTTTTCAATGCCTCGCACACGTTCAGTTCTCAAAGCGGCGGTACTTCCAAAAAAGAGCCAGGCCTGCGCGGGACCGCAGGACAGTGACAGCGTAAGCTGGAGGAGCTACTTTCTTAGAGGCCACTTTAAACGCTTGAGGAAAGTAGTGCAAGTAGAAGCGGTAGGTATCTCCTGCGCCATAACTTATCATTTTGCCAAGTAGGGAAGTACCCACTACGCCATAATTACCAGTGCCTCCGTAATGGGTTCAGAGCTACAAAGCATGCAGCATTGTGTTCTTTCAAATGATTCCTCGACCTCGTTATACAATCCATTTCCGCGTCGTGTAACGGCGTATTACTATTTTTCAACGTAACATTACGTTTGTTAATGCGATTCCGCGGCAGACGTTATACCTGTTTAGTTCCTTTAGCGATGATTTTTCAACCACAGGCGTTGCTCAGTGGTAGAACGCTCGGCTGCCAGGCAGAGAGCCTGGGTTCGAATCCAGGCAGAGGACAAGTTTGAATACTAGTCGGTCCTGGTTATTTTTCTAAAATTTGCAGCGATAGTGGTTACGGACGCCGGCGGCGGACAACTACGGCGCAAAAACGAACGTTGTTGTGATCTCATAACAGCTTACGCTGTAAAACCACTTCCCAAAGGCCGGCAGCAATGCCGGCAGTAAAGGCCGCATCTCAGGATTGAGCTCCTATTTCATTTACGAGCGTGCAGCAGTGCTTCGTGGCACCAGGCTGTTCCAACGTATTAAATGCCAGGCATTTCTTAGCGAACTTCGGCGACTTTGAGCGTATCTATACTATCTAGCCGCCTACGACTTTGTGCTCTCCTGGCCGTTTCGTTAATGGCATGTATACGAAAATTGGTGTGCAACAACATGACTGCGTGAAGGACATAAATGACACGTCATAACACAAAAATCATGACGTGCATGTCATAAGCGGCAAGATCTACGTGCCACGGTCTTCGTGCTCTTGCGGCTGTTTCGTGAACTTGGTATATATACCAAAATTGGTATGGCGAGACAACATGTATGACGACCATGGGTGACACGTTCTGAGAACATGAAAATCGTGACGTGCATGTCATGAGCGGCATGATTTACATGCCAGGCGTTTCGTTAATGGGATGCACACCAAGATTGCTGTGGCACGTGCACGACTGTAAGACGAACGTAAATGACAGGCCATAACATTAGAATCATGACATGCGTGTCATGAGCGGCATGATTTATGTGCCACGGTCTTGGTGTTATTGCGGCCGTTTCTTTAACTTCATATGTACCCATAATCGGTATAGCGACACAACAGTGCCTGTCCATTTTACGTTCCTTATGCAT
This sequence comes from Hyalomma asiaticum, assembly GCA_013339685.2. Classification (NCBI taxonomy): domain Eukaryota; kingdom Metazoa; phylum Arthropoda; class Arachnida; order Ixodida; family Ixodidae; genus Hyalomma; species Hyalomma asiaticum. Next base: position 4,367 of record JABSTT010005956.1, on the reverse strand, counting down.
GCTTCGCATTTCCTTGATTCTCAATGCACGTGGAATCTGTCATTTTAGGGGGGAAGCTCCTTAAGGCGTAGGCTTGTCTGCCGAAGTTGGCCGTCGTATCCACTTCGCCTTCATCGAACGCTGAGCTGCCTCGAGCGCTGGCACGCGCTCTTGTGTCACGAGTTCACGCCGGTTCCTCTTCGTCTACTCTGGCATCACTCAGTTTCGGTTTCGTTTCGTATTACATCACAATACCCCCAGTTTTAAGTAGTTGTAAACAACTTTTCTGGAAGGTAGAAGATGCGAAACGAATACTAGAGAACTCAGTTGTCTGTCCATACAGCACGAAGCATGGCTAAATTAATCCGAAACTCGGCACGATTTACGATGAACCTACGGAGCTTCGCCCACTCATCATCATTCACTCCGTGGATATGCGTGGATTTATTTTTTTGTTAATAAATTCGCGACAATCAATAAAAAAAGTTGTTGCAGAAAATGAGGCGTACGCAGGGATTGCTGGTGTTGGGCTTTTGAGTGAGCCCCATTCCATTCCTTTTATCTGGCGCTTTGCTACGAGCAACTTCAACTAACCGCACGCCTTCATACGTTTCCGTTGAAAGAACTACATAATTTCGTTCGAGGTGTATTAATCTTGCAGAATAACGGAAATGTAACGACGTTACTTTTTAACAGTAACTGTAACTGTAACAACTTACTTTTGGAAGCTGAGTAACTGTAACTGTAACATAGTTACTTTGCTGGCTTAGGTAACTGTAACTGTAACACTGTTACTTTTCACGGGTAACGTGCCCATGACTGATTTAACGCTACATTAAGCACGCTCCCTTGCTTGAAACATTGTGTTCTTTTGCGGTTAGCCTCCATTATCCCTGAGGCCTACCGTCATCAATAGCCACTCCATGTATTGCCCGGACAGGCGAGTGTGTATCACGCTCGGAATTGGTCACTGAATGGAAGGCGTATCCTACGCGCGCTTGGCAATGCTCTGAAGTACAAGCAGTCCAACGCACGCAAACTAGAGTCGAAGTTGCACAACATTAATTATGTGCTGTGCCCAACCATGGAGTATTGCGTAGTATCCAAATCGAGCTAGCCAGTAGTTCTGGACGTTGTCCACTGCTCTGTTTCTTAAGTAGCCTCTTCGGTATCACCCCCCCCCCCCCCCCCTAGTTACACCCAATATTATCATGCCCTTGCATAATGTCGCGATGGTTAGATTGTGTTACTTCTCTCGTGGTGAGGGCATAATCGTGGGGCGTCTTGTGCGCTTAGCATAAATTGTTGTTGGGCTACAGTTGGTGCATCATTGTGGAAACAGCACGCACACACAAAGACAGGGAAGGAGCAAAAACAGTCCTTCTCCGTCGTGTGTGCACGCTCTTTCCATTATGAAGTATCCCCCCACTCGCCCAAATTTCTACCTTGCGTCTGGTTGGTGCACTACGGTGAATAACAATGTGGCTTTTTGGTTCCTTGCATAGCGCGAACAGACAAGGCAAGTCCTGTTGGGTCCTTCTGATCCTTGTCTGCTCGCGCTATGACACCATTTCTTGTACGGTGCATAGGACAACACACAAAGCCACCAAAAAAAAAAAAGCTCTCTCTCTCTGCACTCGTGCCATTCGCGTCTAGTTTATTGGTATCTCGTGGTCCATGATGATGATTGATGATTGTGGTTCAGTTAGGAAAGGACGCTAATTTCTGCAGCCCATGTAGGGAGCACGGCTAAGCGTCCGTGGGGGTGGGGTAAAGGGAGTGAAAGAGATAGAGAGGAGAGAAAGGCCGTAGTGGAGGGCTCCGGAAATTTAGACCACCTGGGGATCTTTAACGTGCACTGACAACGCACAGTACACGGGCCTCTGGCATTTTCGCCTCCATCGAAAATGCGACCGCCGCGGCCGGGATCGAACCCGCGTATTTTGGGTGGCAGCCGAGTACCGTAACCACTACACCACCGCGGCGGACTCTCGTGGTCCATCGTGACGCTTAGTAACCTGTCGCTTTTATCGCCCTCTTTGCGCAGCCCGTATATAGGGTGCTCCTAAAAAGCCTAAAAAAATGTGCTTGGTCCTTGGCCAACAGCTAGCCTTCAACAGGGAGCCCTTCTTGTATTGAAAGAAGTTATCACAAAACACAAATATTTACACTACTTACACAAATATCCTGTTTATTCTAAAAGCCCGATGAGCGGCATAGCAGTTATGTATTTAACACTATATTAGCGCTCTCGTTTTGTGCTTTATATTTTGCGCGTTTGCTTCTGTCAGTGTGTATTCGTAGTGGTGCATTTTCGTCCATGTCAACTATTTGAATTACATGTGCTAGCACAGGTGTACGCACTCTTCCTACATCGCCATCCTGCACGAAACGCTGACTCGCGCACTGTCCAAGTGCGTGGTGTCGACTCCGCTAGTGTTATACCTAATGAGAATTTTCTATCTTGCTTTTTCTTTAACATTTCTTCACATTTCTAAGCGGGAAGGAGTAGCCGATGCGATACTGAAGGAACCAGCTTCGCCGATGCACTACTTCGATAAAAGAAATCAATTTATTATATGCTCGGCGCCTTTGCTGCGGTACAGCTGCAGACGTTCTGACAGAAAGAACATCCGGCGATCACTCACACACATTGGATATATGGCGTCCTTGACAATACATTTGCTCTCAGCCTCTATCTGTTGACGAGCACGATTCTCGATACGTTTGCGAACTGGCGGTAATGTGCATAAATGTCGAGGAGCCGCAACCAAGTTTCCGAAGAGCTGATAGCTCTGTCTTCCATACAGGATTGATAACGCGTACCTTCTGCTGTGGCTCCGCTTTCTGTTCTTACCTACCGAATTTCGTCACACTCATTGTATACGCTGATTGTTGCTACGGAAGTCGAGGGCACAACTGTCCCTTCTGGGAAGGCCGAATCGTGTGTACCGATACAAGGATGTACGCCGTTGGCGTGGCGTATTTACTTCCTGCCGCAGTGTACACTGTTATTGCGACATGGTTGAAGAAGAAGTAAACAATGGAATAGTCGACGCCCTATGAGGATGGTATCAACGAGAGTTGGAAGGCGTTTAGGCCCCGCCTTTAACAGGGGAACGCTGTGGCACCATCGGGCCGTTCCTGTTAGCATAGAATGCATTCATTAAAATTCTTTAGAATACGTTCATAGAACATACGTTCATTATAGAATGATGTCACTTGCATGAATGGATGTATAGTTAACGTGGGCTCATGACGACAGCCGCATAGCGACCGAATCATGGTACGACGTAACATTGGCAGTTACATTGGCGCACAGGACAAAGGTGTGTTTTGTCGAAGAAATACTTAGCTGACGGGGGGATGATGCGCTCATCACAAGTGCCGTCCTTTAAAACATCCCTATGATAAGCGCTTATGATAAGCACTTATGATAAGCGAATCATCCCCCCTAGCCTACGTATTTCTACGACAAAACACACCTCTGTCCCGTGCGCTAACGTAACTGCCAATGTTACGTGGTACACGACCTACCATTCGGTCGCCATGGTGCTGTCGTGGTGAGCCCACATTAAGTACACATCTATTCATGCAAGTTGCACAATACATTATTCTCACTTTGAACACTTGGCCGAAAGCCGAAAAGTTCGTCAAAGAAAAATACACTCGCTTACGGGTTCGCATGACGCCAATTCCGACAGTGTGAGGGATCTGCCACATTCTTCTTTTTTAATTTCGAAACCATGCCTTTAGGCTTAATGAGGGAAACGCTTAGTACAAACGACGGGCCCCTAGCGCCTTCGCCTCCATCGAACCCGCGACCGCTGGGCCGGCACCCGAACACCGTGCCTTCTCTACAACTGCGGTGGACTTTCACGAAAAAAAAAATCAGAAAATCAAACAAAGGTTTTAGAGATATTTTTTTTTGTCATCGACTGCGAACAAGCCTTCACGAATTCACCGGGAGGGAGTCCCATAACCTAGTGATGCGCAAAATGTCCAAATGATACAATAAGCACCATGAGCCAGTCGAACACGGGATTAGCGAACCGGACAATTTTCGTTTCAAAATTCTGTCAATATATCAAATATTTCGATATAGCGGGCACCGCCTTTCGCGTTTAAAGAGTTCCGCTACCAACTTCGTTAAAAAAATATTGCGTATTGGGAAGAACACGTGCAAGAAAATACTCCCTTCTCGACGCCTCGAGATGAGAAATTGGCTTAGCACGATGAATGTACGATACACCGAAGTCATTCTCCCTTGACTGAGAACAGATCGCATACACGGCTCACGCTATCACCGGTGATGATCCTCCCATCTGCATGCGGTAAATGTCGGCGGGGACCAACTGTCGTTAACATCTTACCGGAAATTCTCCAGC
>JABSTT010005955.1:0-15110 GCA_013339685.2 Hyalomma asiaticum | reverse complement strand
GAAGTCATTCTCCCTTGACTGAGAACAGATCGCATACACGGCTCACGCTATCACCGGTGATGATCCTCCCATCTGCATGCGGTAAATGTCGGCGGGGACCAACTGTCGTTAACATCTTACCGGAAATTCTCCAGCGAGAAGTAAGCTCTTTCTTCACTGCGGGCTTAGAACAAATGCATTGGGCAGACTTAGGAATAACTTTTAACGAAGGATATCTCTGCGGCTTCCTCCTGGTTTGCGGATGACGTCGTACTCACCAGTAATGAGTCTGTGTTACGAACCATGATTCGAGGTGTAAATGAGGACGAGTTAAAAGTAGGATTGGAAGCTGACCATGCAGAAAACAAATCTATCGTAAAGTCACCCGCTGGGAGCACGACAGTTCGCTATTTTTAACCTGACTTTATAATCTCTGCGAGATATTTCGAAATTCGAGGTCATATTTAGAAACGCACACTGGGCATTGGAATAAAAAGTGATTAGGAGTTGTACGAAATAATTGCAAATGTTTTAGAAGATATGAAGGCCCAAAGGTGTAGTAGTAAAAGATAGGAGTACAGCACAACGGACCACCGAACACATAATAGAAGCGGGTATCCCAGTCTCCACTAAGAAGGAAAATCGGACCTCTGCAATCTATGTTGTAAGAAATAAAAAATCTATGGCCAATTAAAAGGATGGACAAGGCAGGGCAAGAGCAAGGAATCAGTGCCTGTGGGCATGAGTTGAACTACGTGCGTCATGGCAAAATCAGTAAAGTAGTTGGCACTATTCTGACTTGCATTGTTGGTCAAAATCACGCCGGTCAAAATCGCACAAATCACACAAAATCCAACATTATTCAAAAGCACAAACTCGTCAAAATCACACTATAGATGAAGAGTATCAAGCCTGAAATGGTGTCACAAGAAGAGCATGTCGTGGTTTATGGACCATAGTAAATTCCCTTTGCAAATGATAGTAATGATATAAAGACGGCAGCTGAACTTCCCTCTGTAAAAGCAACATTCTCTAGTACATCATGATGTTCTCATATTCAGACGATCACAATTTTTTTTACTTTGGGAAGCCGACCGGCATTACGTCTGCAGTTTATGTTGTTAGGTCCAGTGAAAAAAAAATAACTATAGGACTACAAGGCACAGGCACTCAGCCGTCTCCATTTTACCACAGCAGCTATACAAAACATCCCCCGAGTGTGATACTCCGGAGGATATACCATCATAGTCGAGTTTGCACAGAAGTTCTCTGTGTCTGCATTAACGAAATGAATACGTGTTTCCTTCGTGGTAATGTTATTCAGAAACCACACGGAAACAACCGAAAAAGCAGGGTCTCTCAGGTTGCTTTCTCTCTTTCGCTCAGCGAAGCACAGCAGACAATATGGCCACTTTCCGCTGTTCCTTTAAGAACAAATTAGCGGATGTGAGCGGTGTAATGCTTACTTGCTACGATTCTGCTTTTGCGCTTCAATGGCAATAATTTAGAGGTACCGCTGCTGTTCCAGGAGCGACCGTGGCCACTGTTTACTGAACTCCGAATCACGAAAAGTAACTCTGCTTACGGAGAGAAATTTAAGAAAACCATTGGAGGACGGCGAAAAGCACTGCAAGAACAGATACAAAGACGCGGCAGTCGTACAGCTTGTTGCGGTAAGAAATGGGAATTAATTTCATTTCTGCATGGTCTCTCGAGCTGACTTTCCTGAACATTAAGTTACATTATGTGCAGTAAATAGTATCAATAAATAAATACCCACCACTTGCGTTATCAATGATGCTATTATATTAGATGTATATCACCTCATTCACACTTTGACGCTTCATAAATTACACACGCAATAAGTTCAACGTGAACTTAATTTCAGAATTTCACCGAAGATTTTAATATCGAACGTTGTGTCTTAGTTTGTGCGACCACTGACGATGCTGGCAATAAAGCGTATAACGTTATGAATGCTCCAGACTACACATTTTGTGGAATGGCTGGAGATGTACCACAGGTAAATCTCTCATTGTTACTCCTACATTTTCTATTATTTAAAACCTTAACACTGCAAAATCTATTACCCATATTTACCGCGGCAATAATTCGACACCTTAAATATAGAAAGCAGAATACTTATCTCAACAGTGAAACTGTTGTAGCTAACCGTCAAACGTGTAGCCTGTCTCAAAACTATTATCATCAAAGCAGTGGTCTCCAAGAGCGCACGTACATTTCTATGCAATGCCCAGCATGCAGCTTTCACACGCGCGATTCTTGGGGTGCCCCGATATCACTAACGACGGCGCTCGCATCGAGGCGCCCTATGCTTCTTTCTTCTCTTGCGCTGGTGCCCTCAGCTCTTTCATAGCGTCGGTTTCTCCTCGAGCACAGCGTCTCGCAAAGCTATCCCGGGGTCCCTGTATTGAGGGACCCTGGCTATGCGTTTGTGCATAGTTTCGCACCACGACAGCACGCGTCCTCTCGTAGCGTCCAGGCTGCTCCTAGAAGAGCATAAGGGTATATAGTGCAATATAGCAAAGGGGTGGGACGACGTCATGCCGAGGTCACGCCTGGCGCTTCTGCCACAGTGTCTGGTTGGACGCAGATAGATGTCTTTACGCTGAACACGGTGCGAAACTCGCAGAAGCATTCGCTGGCCTTGCAGTGCTTTCAAGTTGTTTCGCGAAGCCTCGGACCACGGTGAAATGCAGGTGTGCTGGAGACAAACCTGGCCCAGCCATGTAGCCGTCAGCTTCACTGCTTCGTTAGCCTTGCGCCAGTGGTGCAAGCTTCGCTAATCTTGAATGCGAAGCATTTCTGGTTGTCACGATTTGTGCGACCGTGCCACGAAATTATCATCATCATTACTCCAGGTCTCCAAGATGCGCGTGCACTTCTTGTAAGCAATGCCAAACGTGCGGCGTTGGCACACCCACTCATTTCTTCTTTGGGCAGATTTCCTGAGCCCAATACTACACAGGCAGATCGGCAGCTGGCGGGCGCACATTTCAAGTAGAAGAAAAAAAGCACGCAACTTGCACTAAGTCGCGCAAGGCCAGATTACAGCGAAGCTGGCCGTTAGTCGACCGATCATGGCTATAACATCGCGGGGTTAGAATTTCACTGCACGATGGGCGTTATCTCGGTTAGACCAGGGCTATGCGTAGATAGACTTTTCGTAGACTTCGGTATAACTTAGTGGCATACTTAAGTGTAGTCAAGCATAACCAAGTACAGTGAAGTTGTATAGTGAAGTTGTAAGAAGTTCCACCCAGTGGGACTCGAGCCCACATACACCCAAGAATCAGCAAGGGGAGCTGGAAGCTCTACCGATACGCCACAGCAACATTTCTCATAGAGAGAGCATATAGGCCTTATGTGTTCATTATAAGTTGCATCTCATTGTCGTCAGGTTGAAGATGATTACAATAGCGAACTACGGTGTTTAACAAGCAAAATTCCTCTTTAATTAACATCGCCTCCCTCAAAGAGCACTCTTGGTTCGCTTAGGTTTGCTGCGGTACTACCGCTATCTAAGAACGATAGGTAGAGCGAGGCATATTGTCCTCCTGATTCGCGCCGGTAGTCAGCGCTTCGTTAGTCCTCGCACCTGAACCGCCGCGGATGTTAGGGGCGTGGCGTCGTCGTTACGGTGCGTTCCTCGGGCGAAGGACTAACGCGGCCGCTACAAAATTTCTCTTGCTTGGCCACGTGTGTGGAGTTGCGACGCGCACTACTCCAGGAACGCAAGGACAGCCGTCGGCAAGCAAATGATTGGCCTTCCGCTGCAGTAGGCGTCGTTTTCACAAAACGATCCACTGACAACCAGTTCGTTTCGCTTGCAAGTTGTCTCCATTTGTGGACGCTCCTTGTTTCTGGAAGGTTGGCGCAGGGATCTGGCGCGTGCAGTTGAGTGTCTCCGGAGCAGTGTGAGTCGCTCGAGAACATTCCCTCGTGTACAACTTTCGAGGGCCCCTGCACCGTGTCGAGGTGCCGCTGATGTCTACACGTAACGTGTTCACACGTTCACAGTACCCAAGCCATTCCCCACCCCTCGATTCGCGAGATTGCCGCTTATGCGTTCCAGAAATTCGCGAAGACAGGCTTCATTTTCATGTTATACTGACTCCAATAACAGAGGGATCAACCACATTTTTTGAGTTACCCGTATCTGCTTATGTTTCCTTCTGGTTACAAAAAAGTTTCCATGGAGTCAACTTCTTTCCTACCTAGGGCTACATAGCATTCGCTACAATGTGTCCCCTTTCTTAGCAGTAAGAAAAGCCACAAGCATTTAACGCACCAGTTTATCCCCACTTCTGCCCAGAATCTTAGTACCATCAAGCACCGGCTCACATTTGCACTGTTTGCAGTGAATGACCAAACTGGATCCAGTTCCCTTTGACATATTTGCAAAGGCGTGACTCCCATGCTATGTCGTGTGTGTAGTTGCAGAGACTTACAAAAAATAAAAACGAGAAACAACATCAGAGTCAGGCCACAAGTGCCCCGAGTGGCCCACAGCCAGAAAAAAATTTGCGGCCAGGTACGAAGTACCTGTCGTTTTCTGAGCCTCAAGAAGGCTGAGTGGCTTATGCACCAGTATTGGGCGAAAGAAGAAGCCTCAGTGCGAAAAGAGACATGTCCAACCCTATGTGAAGTGCGCCGCTGTTGTCTACGAAATGCCGCTGACCTGTGAACGGGTCTATATCGGCCAAACGGGCCGGTGTATTAACGATAGGCCATGGGAGCACGACAAATATTTAGAAAAGGGAAATGGACCCAATCAAATCCTTCATTACAAACAATGCAAATGTGAGCCATGGCTTAATGGTACCAAGATTCTAAGCACAAGTGGAGATAAACTGGCGCGTGAAATGTATGTTTGAGGCTTTTCTTATTGCTAAGAAAGGTGACACATGTCGCAGTGAATGTTCTATGGCCCAACGCAGGAAGGAAGTTGACTTTATAGAATTTTTTTTGCAACCACAAGGAAAGATAGCAAACGGATACGGGTCCTTTTAAAAATTAAATTCGATGCTTTGGCTTTCCCGCTTTCTGTGGCACTGATAGTGTCTGTTGTTCATTGCCTGTTGCTTTTAATTCTTATTCGTTTCATGTTTCATGGTTTGTTCTTTTTTTCACTCTGCTTTGGAACAATTAACTTGACTCTGCTTTTGGTACGAACACTATGACTATGCTCTTGCTATGATTTGCGAACACTGTTTTTTTCAAAGATTGTGCGCACTGGGATTAGACATCTGACTTGCTCTAGGATGATTGAATGCATTGTGTGGTCTTTACAATTACTATTACTTTTTTGTGCCATGATGGTTGGTTGTGGTGATAGCGACAGTGCGAAGGTCATGTGGCTTAGTGCCCTGTGTAAATTAGAGCCTCGATCTGTCGAATAAACAGTTGGTAGTCAAGCCCCTTCCTGTCTTGATCAAATTTCCTGTGTGCGTCCGCATTGGAGGGTTTTTAGATGCGAAGCAGGTCTTTGACTAGCCTGTGTAACGCTGTCCGTCCGTGTCTCCGTACCGCTCCCCTCGCCGCAGGTGTTGGAGCGGTGCCAAGTAGGTCACGCCCCCCTCGCAGTGCGCGGTGACGTCACTCTCTCCCTCGCCTGCCGCGCGCTCGCCGCGTGTCACCTCTCTCTCGCTTCACCCTCTCCATCGCTCGCTACGCTCGAGCGCACATCGAGTGAACACTCTTTCGGCTCGTTTATCTGCTATGGAGAGGACGCCGGAAGACGACGCTCCATCGCCCGCCGAAACATGCGCCGAAGCGATTTGGCCTAACCCGGACGTCGCCGGCGTTGCGAGGGTTAGCGAAGCAGATCGCGTTCGCGAATGGCGACGTCGCGCCTGCAAAACTGACGAGGCGCGAGCCAGGGAAGCCGAACGCAAGCGTCGGCAGTGGAAGACCAACGACACCGAAGAGGTGCGAGTCAAGAACGCCGATCGCGTTCGAGAATAGTGTGTGTGTGTGTGTGCGTGAAAAACTTTTATTGATAAGAGTTTCCAGGCCACAAGGACCCTTTACATAGGGGGAGTCCTTATTCCGGGACCCCGCTGGACAAGCGTGTGGCGATGGCAAGGGACGCTCTCGACGCACGCCCTCAGTGATCGTAACAAATAGGGGACACTGCAACACAAGGCCAAATACGTTTGTGTAGTTGCATAATAATGCGTGCAAGCATTTAACACTGCTCAGAGGCAACGAAGATCCTGCAGGCTATTCATGGTGTAGACGCGCATGTGAACACGCAGTGGCTAGCGAGGACGCGAGGAGGCATCCAAACTTGACAGCTTCGTCCATCCGCCGCTCGGGGCTGACTCTGTTCGATCGCTTGGCTAATACACCCTCGCTTGCTCAGCTCTACTGTTTCATACATATGACAACCCCGGAACTGGCCGTTTCTTCTTTTAGTACGCTTGGTCACCGTCATCGCTGAAGAACAGAATGGGGCGTTAACAGATGTGTAATTTGCCGTAAAGAGCGGGGGGAGCCGGAGAGGATATTTGGGGCTGAACAATGGATGCGTTGTGTTCTGCAGAGGACGCATCGTGAGAAGCGGAAGTATGGCGTGAGAAATTGAAAAAAAAATTGCGGGCAAACCTCGAAGATTCTACAGCAAGAATGCAAGGGTAACATGCGTCTTGACGGAGAGCAAATTGCAGATATAAGCTGAAAGTAATGAAAGAATACGCTCGAATGCGTATTCCTACTAAAGCGAATGCTGACCAGCAAGACGAGGGTTTGGAGTGTATATCTCTGAAGCAATCCCGGAGAATCACGCATGCCCGCGAGGCATTATGCAAAATGTTTGTGCGCCGACTTTTGTGAGCAGGCTACTGGTGTCCCGTCGCCCCCTAATACTCTCACATCGCATGTACTATACGCATCAGAAAATAGTTAAAAATGTACCTCTGTGCGCTTAATATCAGTGGAGTAACGCAGTCTGTGTAGGTGCCACCGTGAGACAGCCTGGCTCCACCGCCGTAAATATATCTCCCCTATTGTTTGAATCTTGTCTTCGGAAAACATCTCGAGGTGGGCCGCATTGTGAACACCTAAAAAAATTGGCAGATCCCGCGTGCAGTGGGAATCAAGGAAATGCGAAGCACGCATAAGGAAACTAAATGGATTTGCACTGTGTTCTCGTAATACCGAGTTTGGTACATACGAAGTTAACGAAACGGCCGCAAGGGCACCACGACTGTGGCATGTAAACCATGCCGCTCATACACGCATGTCATGATTCTAATGTTATGACTTGTCATTTACGTTCGTCATGCAGTCGTGTTGGCCATAGCAATTTTGGCATACATCCGTATAAGGAAACGAGTGGCATGTAGATCATGCCGCTAATGACATGCATGTCAAAATTTTCATGTTATGACCTGTCATTTATGATCACCATGCTGTCATGTTGTGCCAAACCAATTTTCGTATAGGCTCCGTGCAGTCTAGTTTTCCATGTGAGACATCAGCGCCAGAATGCACTGCCTGGCGGCGAGAAGAAGCAAAATTGGGCAGACTGTGACAGGGAAATACGCGAAAGCGATGCGCGTCTCCAACTCTATAGCAGCAGCGACCGCCCGTCCTACCTTCTTTCGTTTTATTTCCTTTGAGACGCGCGCTCCAAACCTGCATCAAACTGTTGCAAAGGGCAACGCCGCGAGCGTTCGTGTGGTTCGCAGCACGCCTGGCAAGCAGCGAAGAAACGCGCGCGTCGCTGTCGCCTCGGTTTCCACCGTGCGCGACTGAGCCGTCCGACGAGAGCTACGTAGCCGCCTCTGATCAGTAGACGGAGCCCATACATCCCATTAACGAAACGGCAGTATAGTGCCAGGACCATGGCATGTAAATCATGCCGGTCATGACACGCGTGTCATGATTCTAATGTTATGACCTGTCATTTACGTTCTTCATGCTGTCGTGTTGTGCCATAGCAATTTTGGTATACATCCCATTACCGAAACGCCTGGCATGTAAATCACGCCGCCCATGACATGCATGTTATGCTTTTCATGTTATGACCTGTCATTTATGTTTGTCATGCAGTCATATCGTTGCATACCAATTTTCCTACACATCCCACTAACGAAACGGCCAAGAGAGCACAAAGACCGTGGCATGTAAATCATGTCGCCCATGACATGCATGTCATGATTTTCATGTTATGACCTGTCATTTATGTTCATGATGCAGTCATCTTGTGGCATGGCAATTTTCGTATACATCCCGCTAACGCAACGCGTGGCATGTAAATCATGTCGCCCATGACATGCATATCATGATTTTCATGTTGTGATTTGTCAGCCATGTTCGCCATGCAGTCATGTCGTGCCATACCAATTTTCGTGTACATCCCATTAACGCAACGGCCAGGAGAGCACCAAGACCGTCGCATGTAAATCATGTCATTCATGACATCCATATCATGATTTTCATGTTATGACCTCTCATTTATGTTCGCCATGCAGTCATATTGTGGTATACCAATTTTTGTATCCATCCCATTGAGGAGACGACCAGGAGAGCACCAAGACTGTGACATGTAAATCATGCTACTTATGACACGCATGTCATGATTTTCATGTTATGACCTGTCATTTATGTTCGTCAGGCAGTCATGTTGTGGCATACCAAGTTTCGCATACATCCCATTAGCGAAACGGCGAGGAGAGCATTAAGACCGTGGCATGTAAATCATGCCATTCATGACATGCATACCATGATTTTCATGTTATGATCTGCCGTTTATATTCGTAAGGCAGTCATGTTGTGCCATACCAATTTTCGCATACATCCCATTAGCGAAACGGCCAGGAGAGCCCTAGGACCGCGGCATGTAAATCATGCCGCTCATGACATGCATATCATGATTTTCATGTTATGACCTGTAATTTATGTTCGTCATGTAGTCATGATGTGGCATACCAATTTTCGTAAACATCCGATTAGCCAAACGGCCACGAGAGCACAAAATCGTAGGCGGATAGATAGATAGATAGATAGATAGATAGATAGATAGATAGATAGATAGATAGATAGATAGATAGATAGATAGATAGATAGATAGATAGATAGATACGCTCAAACTCGCCGAAGTTCGCTAAGAAATGCTTCGCATTTAAAAGGCATAGCCTGGTGAACGCAGGCAGTCGCAGGGCCACACTGGTCTGAAGTGAATAGCGCACTCGCTAAGCGGGATTTTAGAAACTACCGGATTTCAGGCAGGGTGTACTTCAGCTCGCAGATAGGACATAACGTGTTTTTTCTTCCCTTGATAAGAATATGAAATACCATGTATTGGACGCACTTATCCACCAGGTACTGCTACGCAAGTCTGTGTCGCAATCCATCATAACAAGGAAGCAGCCGTGCACATATGAATGCTGCTAGGTTGCGTTATGATGCTATGCATTGCGGTTTCATTTCATTGAAATTTAATGTCTCCTCAATTTCCGTTGAGGATGGCGTGGGTGCCTGTATGGTGGAAAACGTCCGCCATCTTGGTGATATAATCATTGTTGTTATTAATAAGTGAGGCAATCTCCTTGTGGGCTGCCGATATCACTATTTTGGGGAGAGTGCTGCGGAGAATTCTGATGCCATTTTGCTGCTCAGGCGACAGACAAGGTGCAGTGCGTCTGAAGCGGGAGCTTGGCGAGATTGCCGATGGCGCCAGCACTAGTGTCGTCTCGCTCGCAGAGGGACGCCTTCACTAGTGACATTGTCTTCAGGATGATCACCTTGTTTTGCCTGATGCAGGACCCGTGTGAGAAGTTAGTCCTAGTGTAAGCACGCTTATCTCGGGCTGGCTGACAGCCTATGAGCGCAAATTGCACGCCGCTGGCTTAACCAAATTTGGCGTGGTGCCCGCGTGGCGTGGCTGCTGACGTTCGAGCTTGTTAAGGTCCGTAGAGTTTCACAGCAGGGAGGACTGCAGGTGAGCCTCAGCGTACAGGTGTAGCATAATACTGGCAAAAACATCAGGACACTGGTGTTCAAGGTGACGACAAACGAAGAACAGCTTGATATATGAATGAATGAATGAATGAATGAATGAATGAATGAATGAATGAATGAATGAATGAATGAATGAATGAATGAATGAATGAATATGTTCACTGGAAATGCCGTAGGAAAGGCCGTGCAATGACGGCATGAGAAATCTGAACCGCTAACAATCTGCGAAAAAGTTCAGCAAACCACACAATAAGAAGTTCCTATAGTCTATGCGGGAGGCAAGAATGTTGACTTCCGTCGATGCCGCCTGTCCCTCCGGACGGCTTGATTAAATCATATAACACTGTAAGTTCACTACACCATGTGGAAAACGTACAGTGCGCCCTGCATTATGTTAGCTGCGCCTATTTAAAAAGAATGCTACACTAAACTAAGACACTGCATTGCCTGTCTTAAGTAGAATGGGTCGACGTAACTGAAACATGCACCTAGTCCACAATGATCTTGCGCCCACTTATTGAGTTTAATGCGTCTATTCATAACTGACATTCAGGATGCGCAACCACTTCGCAGGAATATTTTTGAAGCTGCGTTATTGATGATCTAAAATTGCAGTCAATTAGGCATGAAACTGCCCAAGAATGATCGCAGACTACAGCTGTATTTTTAGCCATTTCTGTCAAAATTCAATGAAATAATGACATTTAGATGATTTTGTAAATAACGTAAACAATGAAATTTATGCCCAACTAAGTTCTTTAATTTCTCCTTTGTCTAGGGTTGCATGAACGGCATGTGCAGACAGATGCCAGCAACACCGAAGCCTTTTCATGAGTGGATGAATGAAAACTTTGAATTGAACAGCGCCCTAAATATCAAATGATACACCGGCTTACATCATCGCGCAAACTACCATTGCTTTCATGATATACCGATATGAATCAGCGAAACAGAACTTTCAGAGAGCATGGTCACGTCCGGCAATTTCTCACGCCTCCATATTTCTTGGGTTCAACTTCACCGCCATGATACAGTACGACTCAGCGGGAAGTCTTTGACTTCGCGACCTCCTTCTGTACATCTTCACCACGTGATCTATGTACTAGTATACAATAAAATTTCATTCTGATTTTGAAAGCGTGTTTCAAACATTGTTTATATCGTAAGCTGTTTTGGTCGCACGCATTCCAGCGGGACTTCCTTATAATAAGATACATCCATTTGCGATGCTTAATATCCACCTTCCCGCGTCGTTAAGGCAACCGTTTAGCTCAAGACAAACATACACTTGCGACAGGTACCACATATAAACATTACACTACCGCATGTACCTTTAGTGCATGAAAGAAAAAGTGGCCGTCGGGTAGTTGGGTGTGCTTAAGTGCGTGTTCTTGAACAGAGGTAGGTGCCTTTCGTTTTGTGGGTTACTTTGTCTCAACCAGAAATCGCAATAAAAGCGACTTTTCTCATTGAATATAGTTATTCTACTTATTACGTTTTCTCTGACTGATAATGTGATTGCTAAAAGTTGTGCTTAAAATGGCCATCGGAGCCTTGTGTCCCGCGGGAAATTTTGCCTCGACCAGAAATCGTAAAAGAAGCCTTTTCTCGCATTGAATATCATTGCTCTAATAATTACGCGTGTTCCTAACTGATCATATGGGCGCTAATAATTGTGTCCAAAATAGCCATCGCAGGTATAGCCTTGTGTTTGTTCGAAATTTTGTCTCGATGAGAAATCGTAATCAAAGCCTTTTCTGGCATTTAATATCATTGCTGTACTTATTAGGCGTGTTCCTGACTGATAATATGGGTGCAAATAATTGTACCTGAAATGGCCATCGCAGCTGAGTGTATAGACTTATGTTCATGGGAAATTTTGCCTTGAACAGAAATCGTAAAAGAAGCCCTTACTCGCATTGAATATCATTGCTCAATTTATTTAGGCGTGTTCCTGACTGATAATATGGGTGCAAATAATTGTGCCTAAAATGGCCATCGCTGCTAAGTGTATATAGCCTTGCGTTTTGTGGCAAAATTTGCCTCCTCCTGGAATCGTAAAAGAAGCCTTTTCTCGCATTGAATTTCGTGGCTCTAATTATTTTGCGTGTTCCTGACTGATAATATGGTTGCAACTAATTGTTCCTCAACTGGCCATGGTAGGAAAATGTATAGACTTACGTTTACGGGAAATTTTGCTTCGACCAGAAATCATAAAGCCTTTTCTCGCATATAATCATCATCATCATCATCATCATCATCATCAGCCTGTTTAGGTCCACTGCAGGACGAAGGCCTCTCCCAACGATTTCCAATCCACCCTATCCTGAGCGAGTTGGTTCCACTTTATGCCTGCAAACTTTTTAATTTCATCGCTCCATCTAATCTTTTGCCTGCCTCTGTTACGTTTTCCCTCTCTTGGTATCCATTCCGTTGCTCTTACTGTCCATCTGTTATCTTTCCTCCTCATGACATGTCCTGCCCAGGTCCACTTCTTTCTTTTAATTGATATAATAATATCGGCTATTCCTGTCTGTTCTCTGATTCATTCCGCTCGTTTTTTATCTCTTAGCGTTACCCCCAACATTTTTCTTTCCATTGCACGTTGCGTGCTCCTTAGTTTTATCTCTAGTTTTTTCGTTATCCTCCACGTTTCTGCGCCGTACGTTAGTACTGGGAGAATGCAGTGATTGAATACTTTTCGTTTTAGTGAGAGCGGTAAGTTCCCAGTCATGATTTCATAATGCCTTCCGAATGCGCTCCAGCCCAACCTTATTCTAGGGAGAATTTCTTTTTCATGGTTAGGAGTTCCTGTTATTAACTGTCCCAGGTATACGTATCATTCCTCTAATTATTAGGCGTGTTCCTGACTCATAATATGGGTGCAACTAATTGTGCCTAAAATGCCCTTCACAGGTAGATGTGTTAGGTTGTGTTTGTGGGAAATCTTGCCTTGACTAGAAATTATAATAAATCCTTTTCTCGCATTGAATATCATTGCTGTAATTATTAGGCGTGTTCCTGACTGATAATATGGGTTTAAATAATTGTGCCTAAAATGGCCATAGCAGCTAAGTGTAGCCTTGGGTATTGTGGGCAATTTTATCTCGACCAGAAATCGTAATGAAAGCATTTTCTCGCATTCAATATCATTGCCCTAATTACTACAGGTGTTTCTTACTCGTAATATGTGAAGCGATATTAGCCTTCCGCTAGGAGAAGAAGCGCAAGATCCTAGTGGGGAAAGGACGACGTTGAAGTAAAGAGCCAATAAAATTCTTAATTATGATAAAGCCTATACATTAAGAAAAAAGGAAAACATTACCTGTTTTGATGGTAGAAGTGCACAAATAGTTTACATAGTTTTTTCCCCCTCTGTTTTACTTTTCTCCCGATTATTATTAATTTATTATTCTATTTTATTCGTCATGTTGTGGTATTTGCACAATATACCAGCTAAAAGTTAAGCACTCCAGGTCTTGGCCAATCCCCCGTAGTGGGTATGCGCCATATTTGAAGGATCATCATCATCATCATCATCATCATCATAAAAGATGGACGCCCGTTCGAATGCAGTGTATTCAATTGTGTCCTTGTAAATAGGAACGCTACATTATTTTGGCGCAGCCGACAATCGACTACAAGATGTGGGTGACCTTCTTTCTTGATGAGGCCTCCGCGAGGAATATCATCTTTTCGAAATACCAAGCTCAAGGTGAACCAGCGGTGGAACTACCTCGGGAACTCAACTCTGTTGAACTTGTAAATATGGTCTTGGAGGAATCTTCCATGGACACTGATGAACTACGTCGAAGAGGTGCTGTGAGAGTGAACTTGCGTCTGCAGACTTTTGACGAGCTAGTCCTTCAGCCGATGCGTCGAAAGGACTCTGGATCACGGTCTTCAACGGATGAGGTGAGCCTCATTTTCAAAGCTCTTCAGCTACAGCACGAGCAGGTTGTACAACAGAACCATCTCGTAACGTCGCTGATCAGTTCCCTAAACGCTGAAAAGCCCGTGCCTAAACTTGTTGAGCCAGACGCATTTGACGGCTCGTCTTCAAGCCCAGACAGTTGGATGGAATTCTACGAATATGCCGCTGTAAAGAACAAGTGGTATTCTGACGATGGCAAGATTTCTAACATGCGCGCTTACTTGAGAGGCATTGCACGTAAGCGGTACGAGTTATTGAAGACGCTAACAACCTTTGGAATGACTGGAAGGAATCATTCTTCACAACATTCCGGATCAATCCAGTACGAAGATGGTACCACTGCACTTAAATACAAATTCACGCAGGGCTCCCTTCTCGAGTAATTTTTTTTGAGAAACGCCGCCTTTTAAAGCTGGCCGAGCCTTTGCTGCCACCGTCTGCTGTATTAGCCCTAATAATGCATGGACTGCACGCCGAAGTTCGGAAGCAAGCTTTAGTACGGTCCCCTAAAACTGTAGACGGGCTTTTGGAGTGTCTTCAGGACATCCAATCTACTTCAGAGGAAAAACACCCTGCCACTACTAGCGGATGCTTCAGGTGGTGTGTCGCGGGCGGTTCAAGCTGTAATGCACGAGAACCGAGCCGTCTTGTGAGCAGCGAAGTCGGGCTGGCGTGCCCCCACAGGTCGGGTGCATAACATCGATACCGACTCTGAGGATCCTTCGACGACAAAAAACTTATAAACGAGGGTGACCAGTCCGACCCGATGACCACAACTGAGACAGTTTATTTAGCTCGGTCTAGCCTACTTCGAATTACTGTTAAAGTCGGCAACAGACACATGATGGCCCTGGTAGACAGTTGTGCTTCTGTGTCAATATTAAATGCCAAGCTAGCAGATGCGAGTGATATCCATAGCGGAAGAGTGCTACGAGTGCAAGGTTATGACGGAAAGGTGGCATTGCACATGCAGTGGGCTTCAGTAACCATCGAATTTCAAGGTCACAAGTTCGATAGTGAAGTATTGGTGATTGAGGGCGTGATATACGACTTTCTCCTCTCCAGGCCCGATATAAAGAAACTGAAAATCAATGTATACTGGGATGATGCTGTTTTAGTTGAAAGATTACCAAGGAACGAGACAAAGGAGGGTAAACAAGATGATCTGCGAGTTGTAAAATGTGCAGCAGATATTGAAAAGGCATTC
>JABSTT010005954.1:0-14936 GCA_013339685.2 Hyalomma asiaticum | reverse complement strand
GTGTTTCACTTTTAATTGTGGGGCGAATTGCACGGAAGAGTTTGACGGTTTACCGATGATTCCTTCCGGAGCTTCGCCCCACTCATCATCATTCACCCCCTGAATATGCTGTGATTTTTTTCAGCATCCTCTGCATCGTCGTCGTGGACAACGTCGGTAGCATCTCGTCTTCTTTGAAACGCTTCACCACTTTCGCGATAGTTGGAACTTCGCCTTTCTCAAAAAAAAAAAAGGCCGGGTATCTCCGTACTTCGCTGCAAATGTCGTCGAAAGACGATAGTCTTCTACCGACCGTACTACATGAGTCCCGGTTCATCTGCGGTTCGGCACGAGCTTCGGGCGTCTGTTCAGCCGCCGGGTACGCTCGCTTAGCCTCTCGGTCAGTGACAATTCGCGCATCGCACACCTCGTCTCTTCCCTGTTGCCTCCGGGCGCGCCTCGATTCACGATCTTTCGCTAGCCGCTGGGCTCGTTGCTCTGACATTTCCTGGGCACGCTTGAGACGAATATTTGCTTTTTGGTTGACTGTGTTCACAAGTATGAACGCAGCTACCAGTTCAAGATGGGTGGCTGTTGAGGAAGGGGTTAAACTTTCGCTATGACAGACAGAAAAGCAGGACACACACACACACACAGACAGACAGACCAAAATTTCTGCATTGAAGTATCCCAAGAAAGACTATCGTCTTTAAAAACTGAGTACGTCGTATGTTTCTATCTTACAAAATCGTTGGCTACAGCGCAACATAGACGAGGACAATAGAAGGAAATGAACAACACGGCGCTGCAACATTTCCTTCTATTGTCCTCGTCTATGTTGCGCTGTAACCAAGTGAAAAAAATGAATTCCAACCAACTGGCCCAACTTGCCGTTTTCGTTGGCTACGTTGAGTTGGCAGTATTACATGCCTAGGGTCGATTTAGACAAATTAAGGTTGAAAAAAAACAACGCTTTTAAAACGAAGTTTTTTGTAGTTCTTACACGCTTTCCTACGCCCGGCAGTATTTTCTCTCTGACATCAAGCTTTTTACCTTTTTTTAGTTTGCTCACTTAGGCTGCTGTTGCGAAACATGGGGCTCATGTCAAAAGAACCTTATTTGTCGTCCTTACTGCGTTAACATTTAAACGAGCTCCAGCTATACCGAGCTTCATTCTTCCTAACATCGATGTCCGCACATCAGGCAGGCAAATAATGATAGCATACATCTCCCACCTGTATCTATATGAATGAAGCATATTTGCGGGGATTTCTTGGCGCTTTAACTTGGAATTGAAACTTCGGTATTGCATAATGTAAACACTAGTTGCTTCAAAATAAAGCGCCCTGATAAATCTATTTACTTGAACCAGCAAAGCCTTGATGTAGGCAGGTTTCTCTTGGATACTTGAAGCGCCAGTGCATTGTACATGTTTGCTTTTGTCCCGGTTTATTCGCACAGTTTTTTTTTTTCATCAAACTTATTTACACTTTT
Organism: Hyalomma asiaticum; assembly: GCA_013339685.2. Lineage (NCBI taxonomy): Eukaryota > Metazoa > Arthropoda > Arachnida > Ixodida > Ixodidae > Hyalomma > Hyalomma asiaticum. The sequence continues at coordinate 13,463 of JABSTT010005954.1, read as the reverse complement.
GCTTGAAAATAAGCTAGCTCTGTTCAGGTTATGAAACAGATACTAGACGAACAACGTGTTGGCGTAGAGAGATTTGTGCGCGCCTTCTTTTCATATTGTAGAATAAACCACTCTTTGATAGCCTAATTTGTTGGCTGATCGATCGATAGTCTCAGCGACTGTACTTATTCCGGGTGTTCTGAGCACGAAACTCTATATTCTATTCCAGAAATGAAATTCTTTGAAAATAATTTCCTGGCATTATGAACAACTTAAGCGAGCCAGGAGTGCAATGGAAGGGAAGTCATGTTAATTTAACACCTTTGTAATTTTGCTTGCTAGACACCTTGTTTTAGCCGTACGTCAGTTAGATGCAAGTTTTAAAGCGCAGTGGGGAATACATAAGGCCTATCTGTTCCCTGCAGCATGGAGGGATGGTGCAATGTAGGGATGGTGTAGCGATAGAACTTCCAGCTCCTGTCGTCGCCTCCCGGGTGAGTGTGGGTTCGAGTCAGAGCGAAGGCATATTCTTAATAGCAAGTGTGTTAGTTTTTTCAGACATCCACTTCCGTTACAGAAATACGTCACTGGTTTCTGGGTATACTGGGCCTAGAACACTTCGTGTTGAGAAAGAAAACACGCTGGGGTTACTGTGCGCTGTGTTCCCTACGTGAGCACATAGAAAGCCCGAAGTGCGTAGGCAGCCCACAGAAACCGGAAGAAAATAATTAAGGTCGGGTAGAATATGGGATGGTAGGATAGGGGACAGCAGCATAATCTGCATTACGCTTGGTTCGCCAGCTTGATGGCCTTGGCCCGCGAACCTTTCAGCCCTCAGACCAGCCGCATTCCTCCGTCGTCGCAGAGAGCTAATTGGTAATACATTGTAGGAGGTTCTGTCAGCCGCGGCACTGTGGTGTAAAGACAGCCATCTCGTAGGCTCTTATCGTAGCACTCTTGAACGATAAATGACTGGCGTTCCTCATTTGCTACCGCCGTTTACTTCAGACAAAGTGCAACTTTCCCCGTGATGTACGGACATGTGAACCTCCTTCGTGAATTGAAAAAGCCGCGTTAATTGTTTTTACCGTCCCCGCTGAGAAATGCATGCCCATAGTCCCCTGTTCCCAGGATGTGTGCCTTAGTTCATGCACGTGAGGGGCCAGCACAGACTGGCAGTGGTGTGCCGGCTGGAAAAAGTTTGCGGGGAGGGGGGAGCCAGTGGGGGGCTTCAGCCCCTTTAGGCCACGTCTGCCTATGTAACTGCCGCAACCTGCTGCGGTGCTAAAGAGAGACAAATGTTGTGGCAGGAAAAGCGGAGCTGGACGTATACGACCCATCGCATCAAGCAATGTCGTCGTGCCATCGCATGTCACACTGAGAAACGAAACTGTAGGCAACAAACCTACTTCGATCCCAAAAACAGAAACGAAGGGGTTCGAATCCGTGTTTTGCGTACAGAATGCGTACGCCATGAAAAACAGATGTTACGTTTTAAGAGGCTCTTTCTATACCCCTAATATTCAAGCGTAGTCTTCATAAATCTATTCGTTTTTTAAGGAATGAGCATTAGACGACCTGCACTTCTTTCTAGCTTTTTCAGTGGTAGTTGTGGTGGGCACACTGAAATGTACAGGGTGGCGCGCCGTCGGGACATGCGCGCCACCCTTCTCGGCCAAACTTTGCCTGCAGACATTATATAAACTTTATGTAATCCGGTATCTGAAAAAGTAATAAAAAGAACTCTGTCGAAAAATCAAAATTTTACATTATTGTGACAACGCTGATTGTTTCAACAATATAAGCACTCAAGTACGGGCAGGATCGGCACCGTAAGCGCCGTCGGCCGCGCTTTGAGTGGTGAGTAGGCATACACACCAGCAATCGGCGGCTGGTACAATGTGGGACAGTTGACGCGCTATTGGTGCAGACATGGAATTCATTGTGAAAGCGCTACCACCCAACACAAGGGAAAAAGAGACGAGCACAGGCGCAAACTAACAACTCTTAGTTTGCGCTCGTGTTGTTAGGTTGCGCGTGTGCTCGCCTCTTCCCTTGTGTTGTGTGGTAGCGCTTTCACGATGAATTCCATTTCTAAACACCAACTTGCCCAACAGTCCACTCTTTTGAAGCATATTGGTGCAGGTTTGCACATATATTGGAGTCCTTTTATTGGCACTCCTTATGTCAGGCGAGCAAGGAATCTGAGGCAAAAATATTTTAGATGTTCTTGGGAATTGTACTGTTAAGGGAGAAAATACGTTGGGCGATATATTTGTATGCTATATACAACGGGCGGAAGGTGCGTATACATGAGGGAGCCAGAGCACGAGACTATCAGCGAGCGTCGGCTTCGTCCACTATGCCTGCTTCGTTCTCCACTGCAGAGCTTCGTCGCACGACCTCCGGCGGCGAATGCGCCGACGCGCCGCTCGGTAGGGATCTCGGTCATCACGCGCGGTCGTCCTCTGGTATCGTCACCTTCACCCGCCTCAAGTGATAGCCCTTGAGGCGGAAGACGATGGCGATATCACCCTATGTTCTTTGCGTGGTCACCTTCAACGCTGCTTACCTGAGCCAGCGGGCTGTCAAAAGCACAACGGCCATACTTCAGCGTTCAAATTGTCACTGACAAGTTCAGAAAAGCTGGCTGTGATGGAAATATATGGTTCGAGTTTGTCACTGCAACGGACCTAAAAGGTTCGTTGCCGAGAAGGACGAGGCCATTTGCATTTCTTAGGGTTTCTCTTAATGCAGTACTAAAATAGTAAGGATTGTTCCCAGCCAGTGTTCTATACAAAAGTTCTATGCCAATGTTTAACACTAACTAAAGGGTTCTATACAGTTATAAAGTCCCCCGAGCGAGAGTAGCTTGTAGCACTTCACCGGGTGGTCCGATGTATCGTCGGCGGGTAGGTAGAGACGGTGGCGGCGTCGACGAGTCTGTCTTGCGCGCAAGGTGGACGACACGGTAGCTTGGCCCAGCCTGCCGCCGGACAGCCAACGAACAGCCAAGACTGGTCTCAGCCCAGAGGCAGAGAGCGGCTGAGTAAGCTCCCGCCCAAGATAGCCAGGCAGGTATAGCCGAGGAGATACAAGGCGGCAGCCATGATTAGGAACCCGCTCCCGACAAGCTCTTACGGCTTGCAACTGCTTCTTTCGATCCGTTGTTGTTACTGTTGCTGTTGTCCTCAATTCTGGCACATACCCACCCTGGGGGATTGGCCAAGATATGAGAAGTTGAAAGAGTTGTCATATGTACCGTGAAATACCAATAAGAATAGAATAATCACGATCAAATTAACAGTGAGGAGTACGATTTCATAAACAGAATTCGATGCGCACGCTCTCTTCCTCGCCGTTCTCTTTGTTCGTGTCTGCTTCGCCTTTTTCCCAATTTGTTATTTCGCTGTCTGTCCGTCCACCAGCTCACCAGATGTTGCCTTACTGTCTCTTCGTCGCCATCACCACAACACCGACACTCCGCACAGCATTTCAAAACACCGTTCACCATAGAAGAATAACGCGCACAACACTACACTGGCATAACTCAATAAATCACGGAGGATCTCGCTACTCTCATTCTTCTGGCACCATCTCCATATTTCTGATGGCTGAAAGGCTGTGACGTCATTGCATACGGTGCACGAAGCGTCTACCCGTCTCGATTTCGCTTTGAAAATGGTTTTCAGTCGGTTATATTAAATTATTGGTGCGTTTGTGAGCAGAATTAACCCTCCTGGTTGCTACAGGACTCTCAGTCCTACCATTGGAAAACATCGATATCATAACATGGTGAAGAGAACGCCGGAGCTGCCCTTTAAGAGGCGACAGTGGCAGGAACTTCGAGTTAAATTCTTCCAAGCATTAAACACACAGACTAACCTTCGACAGTGCCTTCACAAAGGCAAAGCCACGTGATATATATTACAGAATTCTTACGAACTCTTACAGTCGCCACCATGGCTACAAGTGGCGCTGCCTACACTCCCAGGATTATATACATAAATACCAAATAAAGTGGGTAGGGGGACGACCGCCTTCGTAGCTCAGCAGTAGAGCATCGGGCGCGTAATCCGAAGGTCGTGGGTTCGGTTCCCACCAAAGGCAGGTTTGTCCTTTCGTCCAATTTAATTCCTTTCTACTCATGCCAAAATGACAATACCAAAATTAATGGAAGGGCAGGGGTCAAGGGCTCATTCTTTATTTGTTAAAAACAACTTAATGAGCAAACAGATAATGAAGCCTAGGAAAGCATAGGGGAAGTTACTTGCGGTATTGTAATTGTGGAGAAAGTAGAAAAGAATTAAAGTGGACGAAAAGACAAACCTGCCTTCGGTGGGAACCGAACCCACGACCTTTGGATGACGCGTCCGATGCTCTACAAACTGAGCTACGAAGGCGGTCGTCCCTCCGTCCACTTTATTGGGTGTTTATGTACGTATTATCCTGGGAGTGTTAGGCAGCGCCACTCATGGCCAAGGCGGCGTGTGTGGAACACACTTTCTTGCCAGGAGGCGTCACATAGAACGTGAATAGCATAATTAGGAATTTGCATAGCTTCCCCTATGCTTTCCTAGGCGTCTTTGTTGGTTTATGAAGTTGTGTCTAACAAACAAACGAGCCTGTGACCCCTTCCTTTCGTTATATATATATATATATATATATATATATATATATATATATATATATATATATTGATACCCTCAGGGCTTACAAGATGCATTGTAGAGGGGAGGGGCTAAAGTAAATCAATACAGTACAGAATAATTAAGTGTGGGGAGATATAAGATGGTGGTGCAATGTATCGGGACTTCAGCTCGTCATTGTGAAATCTTTTGAAGGAGGCAAAGACGAGATAATTTCCTGCGAGAGGAAAGGTAGAGGAAAAGCAATATTACATTGAAAGCAAGTATGGCACTCTAAGCAAAAGAACACAAATGGTAACAAACAAGATATGCTTATACATCAGCTGGCCAAAAAAGCACGCAAGATCAAAATGACAGTAGCGGTAACAGTGAACGACAATGTATACTTAGACCAGAATAGATTGATGTACTTTCGTGCCTAAATAGCGATGCAAAAAAAAATTATACAGGTAGAGGCAGGAAAAGTTAATCTATCGATTTACAGGAATGACAAGAGCACCAGCAACAAGTAACAAAGCAACATAATGAAATGTTGAGAAAAGAAAGGCTTGGGATAGAAATAAGTGGTATCCAAACAACAAATAGCAAATGCGGTAGCGAGACAAATTGATGCAGGTTTATAGTGTGTTTGTTAGTGCTTTGCGGAAACGATCTGTGTGTCTGATAGCGACTAGTGACGCAGGCAGGCGATTCCACTCGTGGCATGTTCTTGGTAAGAATGAATATGAATGGGTGACTGTGCGCTGTTACGGTACATGAACTTTGAAAGGATGATCGACACGGGGGGAGATATAAGATGGTGGTGCAATGTATCGGGACTTCAGCTCGTCATTGTGATAGTAAATCTTTTGAAGGAGGCAAAGACGCGATAATTTACTGCGAGAAGAAAGGAGGGGAATACCAACTGTTCGTTTCATATCATTAACGCTAGCCGTTCGGTAGTAATTGTTAAGGATGAAACGGGCAGCTCGGTTTTGTACGTTTTCTATTATGTTTGTTAGAGTGGCATGACCAGGGTCCCATATTGAGCAAGCGTATTCAAGGTTTGATCTAACATAAGTAATGTAGAGCTGTTGTCTTAGTTTCGGGGGAGCTAAAGAAATGTTTCGTTTCAAATAACCAAGCATGCGGTTAGCTTTCGACGTAATGTGTTCAATGTGTCGTTTCCATGAAAGATTGTGCGTAATGTGTACACCGAGATATTTATAATACAGCACATGATCAAGCGAAGAATCATTAAGTAAATAAGTAGCGCATGCTGATTGATTACGGGAAATCCTCATACTTTTGCATTTAGACGTGGTAAGATCCATTAACCAGAGCTTACACCATGCTGAAATGTTATTTATATCATGCTGGAGTGTTACGGTATCATTACAACTTTCAATCTTGCGATATAAAACGCAATCGTCGGCGAATAAACAAATGGAACTTTCGATTTGATTAGGAAGATCATTGATGTATATTAAAAAAGTAATGGTGCTAAAACAGAGCCCTGAGGTACGCCTGAGCCAACAGGTACCTCAGGAGAGTCATTGTCATTAGAGCTCACATATTGCGTTCGGTCAGATAGAAACTCTCGAATCCAATTAAAAACCAAGGAATCAATGTTTAACTGGCTGAGTTTTAATAAGAGTAAGGGGTGACTGACTCTGCCGAAAGCCTTCGCGAAATCTAGGAAAATACAGTCTACTATAAAGCCGGCGTTTAGATATGCGTGAAGATCATTGCAAAATGTTAATAATTGCGTTTCGCAAGAGAAGGACTTACGGAACCCATGCTGACTATTATGAAAAAAACTTATTCGATTCCAAAATATTGACTAGATGAGAGAAAATGACGTGTTCAAATATTTTGCATGGCACTGATGTCAAGGAAATAGGTCTATAGTTATGAGGGTTGTGTGTGTCACCGGATTTATGAACTGGAATCACCTTGCCTGTTTTCCAGTCTTTAGGTAAAGAACTGTTGTTGAGTGATTTCGTGAAAATAAGGCTTAGTAAAATGGAACTATATTCGGCAGTAGCCTGCAGAAATTTGGACGTAATGCCATCGATACCGCACGAGGAGGATCTTTTTAGATTGTTAATGACGGAGCGTACCCCAGAAGAGTCGAGTGAAATAGGTTCCATTGGAAGGTAGCTAGGCGCAGTGAATATAGGACAGATGCCAGGTTGAGTGGTGCAAAATGAACGGGAAAAAACGATGTTAAGTATAGAGGCGCAACCGCTGCTTGGGATTGTCTCACCTGATTCATCAGTAAGAGCTATAGTTTGATTGTCCCGGCTTTTGACGACGTTCCAAAAGCGTTTTGGGTTGGATTGGAGTAATGACGGAAGCTTATTATTATAAAAATTAAACTTAGTTTCCCTCAAAGCACTGGAGTATGCTTTTGCTGCGGCGGCATAAGTGGACCATTTATCAGCAGATGCCGATTTCATTGCAGCACGAAATAGCCTACTTTTTTTGTTAGATAGCCGATTAATGTGCCTTGTGTACCAAGGCGCGTTGGATGACTGATATACCTTCCTTACAGGGATATGATTTTTTATTAGATGCGATGCTTTCTTCTTAAAACACGCCCACAATTCTTCGACCGAAGCGTCAGGGTATGAACGACAAAAGCTGTCAAGGAAGGAAGAAAGCTCGATGTTGATGGCGTCAAAATTAGCCTTACTATAATCTTTTATAAGTTTAAAGCGATTGCTCCTTTTAGTCTGCGGTACAGTGATTGTAAAATATAGCACGTCATGGTCACTGAGTCCGGGCAAGTGAGTTATTCCTGATGTAATATCGGGTGATGACGTTTGTATCAGATGTAGGAGGGATGATGTGGTAGAAGTAACACGAGTAGGAAGACTGACCAGTTGTGCTAGATTGAAATCGAAACAAGTGGTTAGGAAAGAACCCGTTTCACTTAAAGCAGGCTCAGCAAACGGGCGGAGATGAGACCATTGGATCGATGGGAAATTAAAATCACCGAGAAGGAAAACTGGAATACCGGTAAATTGTGCCGAAATATAACTGAGACAATCATGAATTTCCTCGCAGAAAGAGCCGTTGAAATTAGGCAGACGGTAGCAAATTCCAAAAAACATGTTTTGAAAGCGAATCGTTACGCGACACCACACTATTTCTAATTTGCATGGGATTTTCAAAAGTGAACATTAAAAACATTCATTCACGGCAATGAGGACACCACCACCCGTTCTCTCAGAGCGATCACAACGAAGTACAGTGAATGTTTTCTCGCACTGAAAAAGCTCACGCGAAGCAATTTGGTCGGAGAGCCAGGTTTCAGATAAAAGAATTATATCAGCATCCGTGTCATTAATTAAAGCATTCAGACTGTCTCTTTTCGGAATAAGGCTGCGAATGTTGGCATAAAGTACTGAAAGCGCTGATGGTGAGCCACCAGCCCTCGCACACTCCTAGCTAGCGGTAGAATAAGGACAACCTGATCGGGTCGCCCTCTGCGTAGCTGCAACGGCGACTGGTGGACAAGGTGCCTCACAGACAGAGTTGGCGCGAGAGTCAAACACATAACACTTATTGTTCGCGTATAGCCTTTTGTACCGCAGTTTGAACGGCATTTTCAAACCAATGCCTAACTCTGTCAGCTTCTTACGAGCATGGCGAGTGGGTGCAGAGAAGTCTTCGGAAATGCCGATGCCACTATCTCGTAAGATAAATTTCTTAGACAGTAGGAGAATTTTTGACTTGGAATTGCCAAACATAGCAATGAGTGGTCTATTCTTGCCTGCCACGTATCTGCCTATTCGATGTGCGCGTGTTATGTCTTCGGATGATAAGCGAACATCCAGCCTGTCACGGGCCATAGCAATAATTTTTTCTTCAGATTGGCGAGCGTTTTCATCTGAAACGTCCGCCAAGCCGTAGAATAGCAGGTTATCACGTCGAGACCGGTCTTCAGCATCGTCAAGCCGGGCTCGTAGCTCAATCGCCTCCTGTTCCACGCGAATTAGTGATTGTCGTGTGACGGATAGTTCTTGATAAGACAGATGCTTGGGCTAGCTGGTGATTGGGAATCAACATATTTGCACAGCGCAAGACTACGAGTAGTTACGGCGTAACTACAGAAGAAGAGACAAGGACAGAAAGAGCGCTGACTTCAACTGAAATTTTATTAGCGAAAACGCTGGAAATATATACTCGTGACAGAACATCACCCCGCAATCGCGCAACCATTTGCATCACAGCTAGACAATCGTCATCTCATGATATGGTACAACACCACACCTCAGCCCAAATTCACAATCTATTGTGTCAAAGCCAGAAACTCGATTTCTTTTTTAGTCAGAGCAAGCGAAGGCATGCTGATACATCTATCACCCAGCAATTGCATTTGATTGGCCTCAATAATCTCCCGTGTTAGCTGCTGACGGTGTTTGGCTACAACAGTGCACTTTTCGAATTCCGGTCTGCAACCACAATCTCTACAATGGATACCCAAATGACCTTGAACAGCTGAGTATACATGGTAATGATGATCCTTTAAACGCTCATTCAGGCACCGGCCCGTTCGCCCAACATACATCTTGCCACATGACAACGGGAGCAAATAAACGACAGCTATCACACATGCTATGAATAGCCTTCTATGCTTGATTGTGCAGCAGCTACTTCGTGCGGACTGCGCATTCACCCGTTTGCAGAGCGCTGAAAGCTTTTCTGGGGCAGAAAAAACAACCTTCACATCTACCTTATCACCTATCTTTTTCAAATTGTGAGAAATCCTATGTAGATAGGGAATCACAGCCACGCGCTTTGAGCTACTAGCCACGCAGTTCACTGGTGCTTCTCTTCCCTGTTTAATTGTCCTAAGCAACTTTTCTGCCACCGAAACCAGCACATGATCGGGGAAACCAGCATTGATCAGACGGGAAACCTGCTCAACGGAGCTGCTGATTAACGAGTGGCCGCAAGACTTTCGGAGGGCATTTCTTAAACAATGATTAGCAATTCCTCTCTTTACGAGCTTCGAATGAGCCGACAAGTACGGTAGAAGAGGTTTGCTTCCTCTAGGCTCATATTTCCAGCAAAGGTGTTCACGTGAGATGTTTAATCTCAAATCTAAAAACCTTAACGAAGCATCCTGCGGAAGCTCATGCGTCAGAATAAGAGGTGCCATGCACTCATCGAAAAGACGTAATATGTTTGAAACGGCAGCTTCGAAGCCCTGATCATCGCAGTCGAAAAGCACAAGAAAATCGTCAACAAAACGAAGCACTTTTACGACAGCCGTTCTGTCGAGGCGGCTAGCCAAGAGTCGGTCATGGTGAGCGAGAAAAATGTCACTTAAAACAGGTGCTATGCACGAACCGATGCACACTCCTCTTTTTTGAATAAAAGTGCCTTCATTTCATGATACAAAAGTTGTCTTTAAGTAAAAGCCAACGAGCTCAAGAAAGCCACTGACTGTTATGGCCGCCGCATTCTGGAACGCAACTGAACCGAAGTTGTCAATGCAGTCCTCAACGCACCGTAGTAGCATGTCATGTGGTAAAGAGTAGTAAAGATCCTTGATGTCAACAGAGCAGGCACTTAAGCCATTGTTGTTACGTGAAAGAAATGAAATGATGTCATTAGAATCTTTCACCAGAAAAGGGTCGTCGATTGCTGACCATCGACGACCCTTTACGGATTGGCGGCAAGCAGTGCACAGTGGGAGGCACTGCCCCCACTGTGCACTGCTTGCCGCCAATCCGTGTCGCTAGCTGCCCTCCTTGTTCTCAAGCACCCATAACGCTCACCTGCAGAATGAATTGTGTGCCTCTAGTACCAATCTCTCCCTTTTCTTCTTCCGACCAGTTTGACAGCGATATCACTTCACTTCTCTCTATGCCTTGAAAAAGACGGGACCCGCGGTCGAAACTGTTGGCAATAAACGATAACAGCGAAGTCCTGTCTGCTATATATATATATATATATATATATATATATATATATATATATATATATATATATATATATATATATATATATATATATGGGTCATTCCACGCCAACTGCCCCAGCTGTGGCGCTCGACAAAAATAAACTTCTTTCGAAAAATTCCAAAAAAGTTACAGGGAAGTGAGCCTTACTTCCAAAGCACTTTGCGGAAATATTTTGAGCAGGAAAAATTTTTTAAGCTCGTGAGGGTCATTTGAATTTCGCAAAACGGCGGAAAACAAGGCACCAGAAAAAATGTTCCTGAAAATCAACCAATGTGCCAATCGTTTCCAAATATGCATTTTTGCATTCTCATAGCATTTATCTTCACTTATAAAAATGTTTAACAAATTTTATGTTCATGTTCCTCACTGCTTAAGACCGAGGTGAAAATGGTAAAATTGCAGCGTTTTTGGGAATTTTTTCCTGAAAAACGATTTTGCAAGAAAACTTGCAAATATTTTTGTGCAACTGCACAAAATGCATGTTAACACACTGAGATATTCTATTCGAGCAGATGAGTAGCTTGGAACCACAAAATTCGTGATGTGAAGAAAAGCTTAGTGGTTTACGTATGTGAGGGTCGCCGACGACGTTCACGTGGCATGAATACGCGGCGCGTCCTCACGTGCTGCCCTGTCCATCGAGGCAAGGACTTGTGTTTTCGTGGTTTGGATTCACTGTTTATTAGAGGCTACGCTGACGCCCCATTTTCCTTCCTAGTTTCCTGTTCAGCGAACTGCTTGTCAAAGCAACATGCTAAATGTACCGCTGTTATTAAGGGGGCATCGCGGTTTCTAAGCCAAGCGTGTGGTTAAATGTCTTCATTTGATATTGCCTTTTATATATGAATAGAATGTTGACGTAGGAACGCAAAGATTCCAAAGCCATAAGCTGCGGACAAGCCATCTCTTATTTTACGCGGCAAGGTAAATTGATTTGTATTGTCCGACAACATACTGTTAGGAGATATCAAACTGCGGAGCGAAAGAAAAATGAAACAATTTGGAAATGTTTTTCTAATGAAAACACAGATTTCGTTGATAAAAGTTGCTCCTTTGAAAGTTCTTATGCTTCGCAAGTACATACGCTTTAGTGATCATTATTTCTCACTGTCAGAGAAGCACGCAAAAGGTGCCGTTGTTTGTTATGGAGACACGGTGGTTTCTAAGCCACGCGTACAGTTAAATGTGTCCCTGTGTTGTTGTCGCTTTTTGTATAGAAAACGGAAGTTGAGGTAGGGACGAAAAGATAGAAAAACCACAAGCTGCTCACACGCTACCTTTTATTTTACGCGGCAAGGCAAGGTGGTTTGTGTTTTCCGCCAGCAAGCCATAAGGAGGAGGCCAATCACGGAGCAATAGAAGGACAGTGGTAGCACTCAACTTCAAAAACCTTTTCTCAAAAAATACGAAAATTACCTCGATGAAACTTGCTCTTTCGAAAGCGCTTGCATTGCTCAACTACACGCCCTGTTCTGATTATTTTTTGAAGGACCACCTTAGGGTGCAATTGACGCCTCAACATAGGAGAAAATGGCGTTTTTGTCAAGTTTACACGTTTATTTCAGAGCCTTTGCACATCAGAATGACAGAAATGATTTGTTATACCAATGTACCTCTTATGTGCAGTTGCACAAAAATATTTGCAAGTTTTCTTGCAAAATCCTTTTTCAGGGAAAAATTCCCAAAAACGCTGCAATTTTACCATTTTCACCTCGGTCTTAAGCAGTGAGGAACATGAACATAAAATTTGTGAAACATTTTTATAAGTGAAGATAAATGCTATGAGAATGCAAAAATGCATATTTGGAAACGATTGACACATTGGTTGATTTTCAGGAATTTTTTTTCTGGTGCCTTGTTTTCCGCCATTTTGCGAAATTCAAGTGTCCCTCACGAGCTCAAAAATTTTTTCCTGCTCAAAATATTTCCGCAATGTGCTTTGGAAGTAAGGCTCACTTCCCTGTAATTTTTTTGGAATTTTTCGAAAGAAGTTCATTTTTGTCGAGCGCCACAGCTGGGGCAGTTGGCGTGGAATGACCCATATATATATATATATATATATATATATATATATATATATATATATATATATATATATATATATATATATGTCTGTGTGTGTGTGTGCTTCTATTTGTGTCAGCTAGTTTGCAATAACCTTCTTTCTCATTTTCCATGTTATTTTTATCTTCCAGGTGAAACTCATTGTGAAATGCATGCATGGGATGAAACAGTCGGTGGGGGAACACCGAAGTGTGAAAGAGTGTATGATGAACTTTGCTCAAACATTGGAAAATACGAAATTTACGACAGCGGCTGCAAATCTCGCTGAATACGTCGACATCATGTATCGCAGGGCTCAAGAAACCCAATAAAGCTTTCGTAATACACCAATATTTTAGACCTCCTAGCTCCTGCTCCTAAGAGAGCAGCATAGTAAAAATAAGGATGGGCGCAAGACCGGAACATGCAATCGCTGCAATGCTGTTCACGGTATGCTTAAAGAGGTGCGTACAGAATTTGTGTAGTGGGAAAGAGTTCATAGAGAATACGTCTATAACCTTAGATTTGCTGAAGACATTGCCTTGCTAAGTAACCATGGGGCGAATTGCGAAGCATGATCACTGAAGCAGACAGGCAAAGTAGCATGACGAGTCTGGAGAACAACATGCATTGAAGTAACCTTTAATAGTTTCGGAAGAGCGCAACTTGTTTAGTCAGGTGCTTACCATCTCCTTGTTCTCACTATATAGGTAATGAGGTGGCGGAAGCGGTAAAGTCCTGTTCACGCTCAATTCGCGCTGTCGCGTTTTACTGCGTGGTTGCCGCCCCGTGCAGAACGAGGAGAGGAGGCGAAGCTCGTTTGAACTGGGAG
>JABSTT010005953.1:0-15365 GCA_013339685.2 Hyalomma asiaticum | reverse complement strand
ACCCTTATGGTCACTAAAGTAGTTTACGTGATAGCTGGACAGAGTCCATAATAAATGCTGCGCGACAAAGGTATCAGTCATATTTACTTGCGCCACATTGACCCGCCAATATCATTGCCGTGCTTGGGCGCCTAACGCAGCAGTGTTCTTGTCGCTATCACGCACGAAGTGCGGTCGGCGGGGAAACGCTACCCACGACCAAAGTTGACCGGCGGTCTATCGCTGCGCTATGGGCGCACATAAGCCGTACGAACCAACGTTGGCACGAACGCGGCTATGTCCTTTTTTATCAGGCTTCTTTATGATGCATCATGGTGAACTTTGGAACGCGCCTGGAATGGTGCCGCAATCCAGGAAAGGCGAAGTAAAGCTGCAGTGATTCACGTCGCCTCTGCTTGATGGCGGCACTGTTCGAGGAATAGAGTTTCTTGCTTTCACAAACTAGAGCGCAGTCTAGCGATAGTGTCTTTGGCGATTCTTCATCGGCGCTTCCACCACCATGGGAATTATGGGAAGCACAGGCTTCGGATCTTCTTAGGATGGATTTCGTTCTTGAGACTAGCGATGATTGTTTTCGGAGCTTTAAACAAAATGAAAAGAAATATTTGCAGTTAATATTTGCTTTTGTCTCCCGCATACGCGAAGTTTGCACAAGTGCACAAGTCAAAGAACAGCAATGACAAATTTTGCCACTAAGGTACATATGGTTCGATGATTGCCCTCTAGATATGGCGTCACCAAGAAATTATATTTAGCATCAGTGTAAACAGACATGTGCGTTGCCCTCTGAAAAATACGCAGTATGCATATATGGAAATCGAAAAATGTTGCATTGGGTGAGAAGTGCTGAGTTTTCAAGAGAAACACCAAACGCAGCGTCTGTTTCCGCGCTTGCTCCGTCCGAGCTCTTGAACCGCGAGCGTCTTCCGCAGATGCTATCGAGAACTGCACGCGTTTGCTCTTTTATCAGGGTTTCTGCAGATTACCGATACAGGTGATTGTTTCAGCAGCTCAGGCGACAGGTGGATGCCTGTGGCCTCCTGATAGGTTTTCTTTCGTTACCGATTGCTTATACTGACTGAAGCGCGCGCCGCTTGTCGTGATTTGTGCGTATCCGCCAAGCAAAAGCAGGCTTCAGCTTGGATGCAGCAGCCTTTCATATCAAAAGTGTGTGTTCGCAATTAAACCAAACTTTTAAATGCGAAGCATTTCTTAGCGAACATCGGCGACTTTGAGCGTATCTATCTATCTATCTATCTATCTATCTATCTATCTAGCCGCCTACGATTTTGTGCCCTCCTGGTCGTTTGGCTAATTGGATGTTTACGAAAATTGGTATGCCACAACAGGAGTGCATCACGGACATAAATGACAGGTCATAACATGAAAATCATGACATGCAAATCATGAGCCTCATGATTTACATGCCACGGCCTTGGTGCTCTCCTGGCCATTTCGCTAATGGGATGTATACGAAAATTGGTATCCCACAATATGACTGCATAATGAACATAAGTGACAGAGCACAACATGAAAAGCATGATAAGCATGTCATGAGCGGCATGATTTGCATGCCACGGTTTTAGTGCTCTCCTGGCCGTTTCGTTAATGGGATGTATACGAAAATTGGTACGCCACAACATGACCGCATGGTGAACATAAACGACAGGTTATAACATGAAAATCGTGACATGCATGTCATGAGCGACATGATTTACATGGCACGATCTTGGTGCTCTCTTCGCCGTTTCTTTAGTGAGATCTATAGGAAGATTGGTATGCAACAACATGGCTGCATGACGAACATAAATGACAGGTCATAACATGGAAAGCATGCCATGCATGGCATGGGCGGCATGATTTACGTGCCACGCGTTTCGTTAATGGGATGTATACCCAAATTGCTATGGCGCAACATGACAGCATGACGAACGTAAGTGACAGGTCATAACATTAGAATCATGACAAGCGTGTCATGAACAGTATGGTTTACATGGAAGTCTTGGTGCTCTTGTGGGCGTTTCGTTAATGAGATATAATACGAAAATTGCTATCGCACAACACGGCTGCATGACATCATAAATGACAGGTCATAAAATGAAAATGTCATGATTTTCATGTTATATGTCATGACCGGCATGATTTATATGCCACGTTCTTGGCGCTATACTGCCGTTTCGTTAATGGAATGTATACGAAAATTGGTTTGGCACAACATGGCTGCGTGACGATCATAAATGACAGGTCATAACATGAAAATCGTGACATGCATGTCATGAGCGGCATGATCTACATGCCAGTTATTTCGTTAGTGGGGTGTATACCGACATTGCTATGGCACAACACGACTGCATGACAAAAGTAAATGACAGGTCATAACGTTAGAATCGAGACATGCGTGTTTGAGCGGCATGGTGTACACGAAACAGTCATGGTGCTCTTGCGGCCGTTTCGTTAACTTCATATGTACCAAACTCGGTATAGCGAGACAATGCAAATCCATTTTACGTTCGTGATGCGTGCTTCGCATTTCCTTGATTCCCACTTGAAAGGGGATCTGCCAATTTTTTTTTCTTCTCTGGGCATTCCTTTAGTCACTTATCAACTGATGCTTTATTCCCACTGGACGTGGGATCTGCCACTTTTTTCACTAGGGGTTGGACCTAATTTGTCGACGCAACCGTCTCTATGCTCTAACCGCCCTTTTCAATACACCGCCGTATCACGGCAAGTACATGAACGTGTGCTGAACGGCCACGTCAGAAAACTCGCTTGTCGCGCAGGCTTTCCATGGAGAGTTCACCAGACTACTAACGATAAAATACTGAAGGGCGAGCATAACAAAACATGCTGGTGGAATGATGTCATGTGGCAATGCGACACGGGTTTTTCACCATTGACAGTACCACTAGCTTTGGCTATAGTCGAGGCTGTTTATCTTTCTAGCTCTTCCTTCTCCTGAGAGCATTGTACGCCTCGAACAATCTCGCTGCAGGGTATGCGTACGGGAAACAAAACCAAAACTGTAGAAATAAATGGCGCCCCGCCACGGTGGTCTAGTGGCTATGGTACTCGCCTGCTGAACCCAGGGTCGCGGGATCGAATCCCGGCCGTGGCGGCTGCATTTTGATGGAGGCGAAATGCTGATGCCCGTGTACTGTGCGATATCAGTGCACGTTAAAGAACGCCAGGTTGTCGAAATTTCCGGAGCCCTCCACTGTGGCGTCTCTCGTAATCAAAGCTGGTTTTGGGACGTTAAACCGTACAAAACAACAGAAATAAATTGCAAGTGCGCAGTTCACAAGCCAACGCGAACCAATCCCTGTACTTCTCATGATTCCCATAGCAGTTGAACGATCGCAGCGCCAGATGACCTGTAGTTAGTATCATATGAAACCCTATGCTTAGAGGCAATGTGCGCCTGGATGCGCTCGTGCTGAGCCGGATGAGGGCGTCGCGGAAAGAAGCAATAATGATTGATTGATTGTGGTTTGGTTAGGAAGGGACGCTAATTTCTGCAGCCCATGTAGGGAGCACGGCTAAGCGTCCGTTGGGGTAGGGGAAAGGGAGTGAAAGATAGAAAGGAGAGAAAGGCCGTAGTGGAGGGCTCCGGAAATTTAGACCACCTGGGGTTATTTAACGTGCAGTGACAACGCACAATACACGGGCCTCTGGCATTTTCGCCTCCATCGAAAATGCGACCGCCGCGGCCGGGATCGAACCCGCGTTTTTTGGGTGGCAGCCGAGTACCGTAAAAGCAATATAAGGCGCATTCGTACAGCGTTGGCCGCGTGCGTCGTTAGCGCAGTGGGAGAGGACCAGCCACTTTTCGTCGTGGAGGGGGCTACCGCGAGTTCGATTCACAGCGCATGAAAAGAAGTTTTTTATTGCGTTTTTCTTTCATGTTCATGTTTATTTCACTGCGTCATATCTGTTACGGTAGAGATGTATGGGGTCGTGGTGGACCCCGGCCTAAAACACTTTCGTGTTAAAATGTATGTAGAGTCAAAAGGCGAAACCTGCATGATAAAGATGGAAGTCGCGATTCCAGATACACATATTTGCAACCATTTCAGGAAGGCCAAAGCATAAGCGCGCAATGCTTTTCTTTCCAAGAACATTAAGGGTCTGCTCATGTGCGCTGGAGCACCAGAGAAAACTAAGCAAATGAATTCTAGAATACGGCTTACATAAATGCAATAGATCAATATAAGTGTGTTTCTTCTCATACCTACATGGTGGTTGCTAATCCTGTGCAATATGTCAATTGCACGTGCACCTTTTGAGACTATGTTATCAATGTGCAGTTGCCATTTAGGAGAGGCATCATTAATGACCCCAAGGTATTTAAGAATAGATCGCTGAAAACGATGTAGAACAGGGAATGTCACTGGAGCCAACGTTTTGACAAGTGCACTTGTAGCCGTCCTGACGAAAACAAATGCTCCGCCCCCCAATAGTTCATGCCGGCCCTGTCTAAAGCCGAGATGCCTTGTTTGTAACGCAGTGCAAGAGAGAAGCGCACATTTCCTGAACTGCGATAATCCTCCACCTTAGCTTTCAGCGGAGCTGTGCCTCCGCTGAAAGCTAAGCGGAGAAGCAGAGCAACTAGCACACATTCAAAATTTTCAGTTAACACACGAGGGAGTTAACATACGAGGGGAATTCCTCGAATGTTATATATTTATTCGAATGTAGCGTGTTGAGCTTGCAATATATTGGCCGAACAGGAATGCCATTTCGGATCCGTTTTAGTAACCACCGAGCCCGTACAAAATCAACACCATCTATGCCCCTATCGAAACATCTTAATTTTCCCGGCCACTCATTCGAAAAATTAACAGTAACACTCGTTTGGACGGGATTCTAATCAAACCGCGAACGTGAACAGCGCAGGTCATACCTCACACACAGGTTCAATACCATTGAAAGAGGGATAAATGAGCACCCAGGTGCACTTGCAACAACTAAAGCACTGAAGTAAAAAAAAAATCACGCACTGTAGCTGGGCGGGGACTGGACAATTCCGGATATCGTGAAGTATCACTGCTCTCTGAGTGTCTTACTGGCGTCTATCTCTATCTGCCTTTGTAACTGATTCATTACCAACGTATGTTTAATTCCCATGCGTTTCATAGGCACCTCGCGTTCACGAACATTCATTACTTTCCCTACCCCCTTTCCCTCCAGTTGTTGTACCGCTTACGCGTCCCGTCGTGCGCACGTCTTTTTGGTCGCGACGAATTCGTCAACGAACTTCTGGTAGAGGCTGCTCGTCTCCGGCGTTTCCATCGCAACAGTCCATGTGCGCGTCCCGCTTCGAGGCGAGAAAACTTTTTGAGGAACCTTATGTTGCTGGCACAGCTCCGCTGAAATCTAAGGTGGAGGATTATCGCAGCTGAGGAAATGTGCGCGGAAGTAAGAAATGAAGATTAACAAAGAGCCATAAGTGGTCGGCGCGCGACAGGTGTCTGTTTCAAGATGACGCCAATACCTGAAGGGCGCCGACACGACACAAGAAGGAACAATGGGAGAGGCCGCCGGGGGTGCGACGACCACCATGAGAGTGCGTGTACGCCATCGAACGGACACTCATGCCGCAAAACCGCTGTTCACTTTGCCAGCCCTCTCTAGCTCTCGTCAACATCGTTGCTCTCGTCAACAACGATCTTTTAAACTACTCCTCCCCACTGTAACGCGGATACTACGTTCGCCTCATCTCCTATCTGCTACCTTTCCTCCTTTCTTCCTTCCCCTCTCCCTCGCTCCTTCATGCACAATCTTTGTATAAATACCATCAACAACCAATGCATTGTATGCCTGACGAAGACCGGACTCCGGTCCAAACGTCGCATGAAATGTCTTCCGTTGTAACTGTTCGAAGGAGGATTTACTTCGCCAGATATATATATATATATACAATCAGAAAGACACAGTCACAAACACAGGATTTATTCTGACGTTTCGGCTGGAGGCCAGCCTTTTTCAAAGATGAAAGTTTCTCATGGGCGCATGGTCTTTAAGTACACTTCACGAACATGCATAATGGGGGGTGGAAAGGGGAGAGCTCACAAAAAAATAAATAAATAAAAGAAGGGGGGGGAGGGTTGGGATACAGATGTGTGTCCAGGAAGCAAAGGCACGTCCAAGATGACGTCTGCGTCCGTACGGCGCCTCCATAATAAAGAACGGGTGGGCCGAGCTCATCTGGTAGCAGATTGTGCGCCCTCGTTTGAAGACACTCGCGCCGCCATCACCTGAGTCCATGGTGCTGCGACTCCCGCAGTGCAGCGCGGAACCGCTGAAGCCAAATGTCGTTGTGTGGGGAGTACAAAGAGGAGGGGGGGAACGGGGGAAAGATAGGTTGTTCTGTGCAAGGTCAGTACCAGTATAGTTCAAAGGATCGCCCCTGCGCCGTGTTTCACGGAAAATGGAGGATAGAAAAAGAAACGTAGCGCATCCGCGAACAACCTTGAATGGTTTCGTTCGTTGAAGGCATGTACGCACAGACGCACTAACACACAAAAAGAGAGAAAAATAACAAAGAATAAAAGAAGAGAAAACATCACACAGAATGGAGAGTCGTTTAGTTTGACGAGTCAACGGCCTAGCGAAAGTGCGCGATGCTCAGCCAAGGGGGCACAATACATATCTGCACCCAGCGCGCGCGGCGCGGTATCAGTGAAATATACCAGATAAAATAAGAGAAAGACAACAAGAAACATGATGGGGTATTAAATATCCTAAGATAATACATGAAAATAAATGAAAATCAGAGCAAACAAGAAGTTAACAATAGGAATAAAATCAAACAGGTGGACATCGACAATCAGTTCCGCATCCCAACAGGAGACACTGCCCGAGTGAGCGCCGAGGGCACACAAGACTATTTGCACCTTGTGCGCGTGCAGTGTGAAATGAGCAAAAGATATCAGACAACAATGAGAGAAAGACAGCAATAAACATGATGGGGAACCAAATATCGCGAGGTAACAAGCGGAAATAAATGCAATGTGGAAGAATCGGGACACACACAAAAATAAAGAATGCGTACAGAATGAAATCCACCATCATTTCTGCATCTTAACAGGACCGCCATGAATGTGCACAGAAAAAAAGAGAGAGAGAGAGAGAAAGCAAAAAAAACAGAGGAAAAATAAGAGTTCCGGGAGTTCATAGTGCACATAGATTTGCATGTGGAGCCCTAAAGAAACAACAACAACAATAATAATAAAAAGGAATATAAAATATTAAAGACAGTCGCTTGCGTCATTAATTGGTTTAGTTGCCTGACAGGGCAAGCAAGATAGTCGGCCTGTACTTTCGTTGATGCCACCAGACACAGTGTTGAATTTGTGAATAAGGTAAGATTCGCGAACATCCCGGTCATAATGAGTTTTGAAATCAGATTGGAGCACCACAGCTGTGAATGTAAGGAAGGGATGACTAAGATTATTTACGTGCTTGGAGAGAGGAACGTGGGGCAGGGTCCTTATGTGTGCTCCATGGTTGTTCATTCTAGGGTTGTTCATTCTTACATGTTTGGTAGCGTAACGTTTCCGCTTGCTTCTCAGATACCCCACAGCAGAGAGACATTGTGGCTAGCAAAAGCCTCTTCAACTGCTCTCTATACAAATCTCTACAAATGTTTCAAATCATCGTTTAAGGAACCAAAATTTACATATACGACCCGTGGACTAGAATACCTAAAGAGAAGTGGAGAAATCTGGGAGACAGAGGTATGGCTAACAAAATCATATTTTTGTTTATAGACTGCATTATTATTGGTTTCTGGCAATGAGCCAACGGCCCATATATTTCTCAGCTCTATTCTGGCTGCTATCACCTCGAAATAGTCTGCGTTGCGGGTTGCCGCTTCCAATTCTGCAGGGTTCTTTGTGTTCCGCTGAGATATATTATTTCATTAAATATTCGCGGAGTGAAGCACCTTATGTGCTCGGGCTGTCGGCGTGTCCTGTCGCTGTCGTCGCGGTAAAGCGAGCGGTCACACTACTATAAGAAAATCAACACACAGCTGACGAGAAAAAGTACCACCCGCTTTTATGTGCATCCACCACTACTCGGGATGCGACGACGGGAGCTCCAAGCTCTTCTGATTACACCAGCAACAGATACGCGGTGTATGCCAACAAAGGGGCCTTATATTTTCACTACGCTGCTTTACAATTCGAGTCTAAGTGATGTCCGATAAAAACAAATGTGTTTATCAAGCAAAGTTGTTCGTAAATGAACAGCACCTCCTTCCACCTGTCTTGGTTTGCTGCGGTGGCACCGCCATCAATCAACGACAGACAGAGGGAGATTGTCGTGCTAATGCGCGCCGGCAGATGGCAGTTCGGCAGTCCCAGCGCGCCGACCGCAGCGGAGGTAGCGGTGTGACGTCGTCCTGCCGGCGCGTTCCTTGCACAAAGTACGACCACGGCCGCTACAAAATGTGCCTTGTGCGGCCAGTTGTGTCGTGACGCGCTTTGCTAAATGGAAAGACAGCCACGAATGAGCAAATGATGCATCTTTCCGTACAGTGGACTGTTGACAAAAAGATCGGCTGACAACCTTTTCGGTTTGCCTTCCAAGGCTTGACCATTTGCACACGGATTGCGAATTGCCCATTAGCGTGCCTCTCTGCATCCTTCGCACCTGCACAGGTATCACGTTAATGGATCTGCAAACTTTTCTTATGGCAACATCGACAAGGCTGTGGGAGCCGCGCTCATCGCCAGACAGGCCATTGATGAAAGCGTGCTGTGCATTGGAGATGCACGTGGGTCACTTGCTTGATTTGTAAGCTACAGTCAAAGCGCTGCCGGGAAAGTCCGCGGGGAAGGGTACGAAGAGTGTGCGTGGGCTGCCTTCGCCAGGTGTGCGGTGCTGTGCAACTGTGGGCGTGTGCGGCTTGCACGTGCTCTGGCGTGGTCAAGGTTTGGGAGGAACTGCGGAGGCCCACCAATATTTGTTCCCTTTTCGCAGGTTATGACTCAGTTTTTAGGGGCAAAGCTCCTTAGGGTGTGGGTCGTTCCCTCCTCTGTAGTAGTAATAGCAGTATTCGTAGTAGTAGTAGTACGTATGTATGTAGCCACCTCGCGCCGCCGGGAGGCTCGCGCTCGGCGCGTGCCTCCCGGCGCGCGAGCTCTCTCACTGTTCCATCTGCTGTCTTGTGAGAGAGAGAGAGCGCGAAAGGCGCGCGTTGGCTCTGGAAACGCTCTTTCTTCGATGAACGCTCAACCAGTTTGCAAAGAAGGAGAACGCGCCCTCACCCGCGAGAGACAACGTTGGCGCAGGCAGCGTCTTCTAGCGAGTTTCTTGATGGAAAAATACCGACTGCTCGCGCTGGAGAACCATTCACCGGCCACCTATATATATAAATATATATATATATATATATATATATATATATATAGGCACTGGATCTTGACTTGCAATGAAGTGCCGGTGGGAGATTTCACTTGTGCGTAGTTGAACCATAAGGATTCGTAGCGTGCGCGTTAACTAAATTAATCCGGAACTCGGCACGATCTACGATAAACCTCCGGAGCTTCGCCCACTCATCATTCACTCCTGTGGATATGCTGTGAATTTTTTTCGTAGTGTTGTGCGTTAGTTATAATAAATCTTCCATTCGTGGGTTTAGCAGCTGCTCCAGCGTTCAAACTTGGTGGCAAAGCCGCCAGAGCCCGCAAGACGTTTAGAAAACACCATAAAGATCATTCCCCTTCACTTCGCCTCATGATCCTCATTCGGGAGATCATGCATGTTCGTGCCTAATTGACTACATGCAAGAAATTTCCGCATGCTATCATTTGATTGTAATAGCAATTATGTGTACAACTGACCTAGGTTTTTGTCGTCGGCGTCGTGCCCGGTATACACAGAAATACGAGTGAAAAAAAATAAGAATCCGCACTAAGAATAGCATTAATGATATTTTCAAGAGACACTCGGGTGGGTGCCCAAACTCACGACGTCTCGGCGCCAAGCGAGTGCCTCAGACCATTCAGCGAGCACAGTAGCTACTGCTATAGTGCTGTGTAAGTGAAATGGCAAAGATAAAAGATAGTTTAAAGACAGATTTTATTGAACTCAAGGAAAAACTCAAGACGTCGAGATAATGATTGGGGATAGACGTACGAATTGAAATTTGTGAGCTCCGCAATCAGCAATGGAACTTGAATACCCGCACCGTGCAGTGCAGGAATCAGAGAATAGTCCGGTTGGAATTTCAAGGGGTCTGAAAGCTTAAAAACGAGTGTTGTGTCAGCGTCGGTTCATGCGAAAGAAAGAGCAGACAAGTTTCCTAGGAGCGCGTGACGTTTATTGCCACATGTTCATCGTTGCATGGCCCGGTCCCGATAAGCACCGGCAAGTTGCGGCGCACGCTTTTATGGCGATAGCAATTATATGGACAGTCTCGGCTGGTTTTTCAGTCCCCGTCGCCGCCTTAATGAACCGTATATGTATAAGTGTATATATATATATATATATATATATATATATATATATATATATATATATATATATATATATAAAACTCCCAAAGAAAACTAATTCAGATAAATGCTTCCGAAGCGCGAAATCCAACCAGGAACCTCTCACTCCGCAGCGCGTGGTGCTAACCACTACGCCACAAAGAGCAGATTCTTCAGGGAGCTAACGGCGAGCCTTATATACACACCCTTTACCGCTGGCAGGACTCAGAGACGGCGGGCACTTATTAGCGTTTCTTCATTACCAGCGAGATGGCGCCAGGAGCGCCACGGGCGCATTTAAAAGTCGTCGGCCCAGCTCGCTGGCTTATTCTAATGTTTGCGCAGGGCCCTTCCGCTGTCTGCTCAGCGGTTGTCTCGTGATGAGAGGAAGAGGGATGTTTCGAACTTTCACCGTGATGTCCGTTGGATGTCCCCGCTAATGTTATGGGAGCGTACGAAAGTCACTCGAGCTCAAGGGACGCCGCTAAACAAACAAACAGAAGGTGAGCGCGAACTATCAAGTGTCACAGCTCGACACTTGAAGCACGCTAGTTTCCTTCGCTACTTCAGCCGTCTTTGCGACAGGAGCGCTATTCAAACTGAGGGTATCCATTGTGACAGCTTATTCGCGCTCGTTCAGTGTATATCTGTGCGTTCGTTCGTGTGTACTTCACTTGATAGTTCGCGCTCATATTCTGTTTGTTCGTTTAGCGGCCTCAACTAGCTTTGTATGTGTAGGTTTGTGACACACAACGTATAAAGCCCTTCGTACCAGCACACGCTGCCCACCCAGCTAGCACACAAGACCAAAAAGACGTCTTATTAGGGAATCACCGTCTTAGTTCGCGTGCCTGACGTCTCAAAGACGTCAGCCACGTGAACTAAGCGGGAGCGACATCAAAGGGACAACGAATCCGTCTTCGAAATGTCCTACGCAATACGGAAAGTAGACGTGGAAGAATTTCGCCCCCCGCCCCCCTCCCTCCCAGGGCATGGCTCAAAGCGCCGGCGGGCGTCGGCAAAATGCACGGCGCCGAGATGTCGCCAGCTGCAATGGGGCCGGGAGGGAGGCGCCAGAATGTCTGGCTCCTTCTCGCCTGTCGCCGGGGAGATGAGGCGAGAGGGCGCAGGCTGGCGCAAACACGCGCAGACGCGAAGCAAAGGCAGCGAAGCTCGTTTGCGTGGTTGGCGGTGGAGTCAGTGTAGTCAAGTTGTTCGCGGCTGGCTCTTCGTTTCTGGAGAAAATTCCGTTACCGTGCTGCAACTGCTGCGTGGGTTTGTGTGGTGGCATTATGTTCTTTATACTTTCCTGCTTGTGTTAACCCTGGTTCAATCCCGGCGCTTCTGTGACTGGATCCCGTAACACCAATAACTACGTCTCGCCGAAAATAAATGTAAGTACCACATTTGAATGGCTTAGCACGACGCCTTTGAGATGGCTCATGTGTTCCGCGGATAGGGAAAATAGGTCTGTGACAGATACAAGGAGCATTAATGCTATGTAAGCTCTAAGATAGTTGACGCATTAAACACAAAGCAACGCAACTGTGGTTTTATTATTCAGATCACCATGTATGAATGCATTCTGAAACTTTCTTAGGTCTATGTGCGTGCTTAGCCTGATTAGTGAGTAAGGAGTGCATTGGCTTCGTTCCCACCATCCTGGCATTTGGTCAATGCGGGTAGCGAGTGCAGCGCCTGTACAACAATGTGGGATAGTAGTAATTTACTCGTGTCTTACACAGACGAATACATGCATAAGATATCGCGTGTTGTAGGGCAACCGTTGCCCGGCGTTCTTTCACTGTGGCATTGCAGTCGTGAGATTTCAGTTCAGGGCTGTGAAATTTACGTGCATGTGACGTGGATGTGAAAATCGCGCACTGTTTGTTGTGGCATGTCATCAGAACGGCCGCAGGACGTCTTATGGTGACGATGACGTCTTATGGTGGTGGAATGACTTCTCGCAGCTCAGCATTCATATGAGCTTGAGTGTCGTTGTGCTCGTTCTCGGTCATATTTAAACTTTGTCAGAGGCATGTGACTCCTTTGCGAATGTTCGTTATTATTATTTCTCATTGTCCACGCTGCTGCGGTTTTCTGGATTTTGGGGTTCGTCATTCTTGCAGACCGCAATACCAAAACAATTACACGACCTGTTATCTGGTTCCATAGTATTGTTACAGGGACGCTGTTGTGCACAGTAGATTTATGGTATGCCATAAGCTGTCCAACTTAATGAGCAAACAGACAATTCATTGTCTGTTTGCTCATTAAGTTGGACAGCTTATGGCAAACAGACAATTAATGAGCAACTTAATGAGCAAACAGACAATTCATTGTCTGTTTGCTCATTAAGTTGTTTCTAACAAATAAAGAACGAGCCCTTGACCCCTTCCCTTTCGTAATAAGCTGTGCAGTGTTTCACGTGGTATGGTCTGGGGAGTGAAGACTTGACCACGTTGCTGGGCTGATAGCGCAGGACAGAGGTGATAAGGGGACGAACAACGAACTAAATTAATACGTCGGGCTATGGGTGAGCGGCGTGCTACGACGACCTATACATGAACGTTTGGACGTATTTTGGTTATTTTTATTATATATTACGGGCGCCGGCAGCTTGTCCGGTGCCGGGATGTAGCGGTGCATGCCTATACCTATATCGTCAAATCAAAGCCACGGTGCCTTTCAACAGTTTTCTGCGGAACGTTTGACATTATCCTCCTACCCCGCGACATACTCGCCACCCCAAATGAGCCATATCTCGTTGCATTGTACTAACTTCACTATTACCTGGCCATGGAAGGCAGTTTGTGCAGGCGAAATCGAAGACACAGCGAAAATTTGTTGATGTTATGCACTGCTGTGGTGCGCAGTCACTGTGCCCGTCGATCGCGCGACCTTGAAGGTCCCATTTACTAAAGGAGCCCTGCAACATTTGGAATCTCGATAGCAAACGATGCCTAACAGTCATGGAGGTTATTGTGAACGTGTGAGCCAAATATTATTGAGCTGCGTGCATCAGGGAATCCTTTATTTGGTTTCAAACACAGCTGCAATTCACGTGCTCTTCGTTCCAACAAATGTCACTAGGCCGCCGACTACATTGCTCGAGGCAGTCAACAAGTAGAGCAGGCAACTCGTGGGTCGGTGCCGCTAGTCACGTCACTTGTTGGAACAATAGCAGGCGATTGCATGATGTATTTAAAATGAAGTCGAGAGTTGGACGGAAACCCGTCTGGTCAGGAGCATACATGAATACAATTAAAATCAGACACTGACCACGATAAAAGCAAATAAAAGCAAGACGTTTCGGCTCTCGCACGGGAGCCTTGTTCACAAGTGAAGAATGTGTGCTTGAGCAGAACCGGACTGCTCAAGCACACATTCTTCACTTGTGAACAAGGCTCCCGTGCGGGAGCCGAAACGTCTTGCTTTTATTTGCTTTTATCGTGGTCAGTGTCTGATTTTAATTGTATTCATGTATTTAAAATGAAACAGCAAATCCACTGCTGCTTGCAGCACAAGAACATTTAGCTCATACGTTCACAGAAGCCTCAACGACTGATTGGCACCGTTTGCTCGGTGTGTTCAAAAAGTGCTGCAGGGTCCCTTTCATACCGAGTGCGCAGTGAGGACGTAAGGACGCCTCGAAAAATATTGTCACTCTCTAAGTGTGAAGCATCTTGTTACTCGATTTCTAGGTGCTGCGTATGGGAATGCGTCCAAAATAAACTACGAATCAGTAATGTGCAGTTTAACGTTCACGAGTGACATACTAGTCCGCGGTGGTAGCATCAGCAGATGCATCAAGTTTCCTGCGGAGACGGCCCGAACACCACTGTGTATAGTAAATGAGAAAGACAGACACAGCGCCTTTGCCGCAGGCCTTTGCCGCAGGCCGTTGCCGCAGCTCCACGGTAGAGCACCGGAAGCCTTATCCCAAGGTCGTGGGTTCGGTTCCCACAGAAGGCAGGTTTGTCTTTTCGTCCAGTTAAATTCCTTTCTACTTACTCCACAAGTATAATACATACTACAATCAGGGACCCTGCTACAATTAAGAACTTCAATAACTTCTCCTATGCTTTCCTAGGCTTCATAGTTTGTAGGTTGGTTAAATTTATATATATATATATATATATATATATATATATATATATATATGGTGCAGGCAGCAGTTCAGAGAACCAGGCACTCGATGAAAATCATTTTGAGTGTTTATCTATTGCAAGTTGCAGGATATTATAAGCACTTCCTGTAAAGGGCGTAGTCTGTGGCAGAGATGCAATTCAAATTTCGTTCCTCAAAGCACCGTTGTAGAGCAGCTTTATAGAAAATAACGGCTCCATTTTTTTCCTTTTCAGGAATACATGTGGTTTAATCGATGGTTGTATGGATAACCTGATAGTGCACCAACCGCGTTCTACCACGGCCCCACCGCGGTTCTACATTGAAAGAATTTCCGCGACGCGGTTTCAGCGTGTCATATGATGCGTATTCACCTGCTGCACTAAACCTGGACACTACAACTAGTTTTTGATGAGTGTGAACGTGAACTAGTTGCGCGTTTGGTAGAGGTTGCATATCAAAGGAGTTGGCCGTGCGAAGTGTTTGTTTAATGAATAGGTATAGGTACAGTGTTTTTTGTAATATGAACAGAGGCGAAATTCGGAGACTCAGCTTGATCCTGCACATGTAGATCTGATGGTTCTTTGAAGTCCTTGTTAGGATTAGCTTCATGTGTTTTTTTTACTGTGCCAATATCTTTTTTTTTCTTTTTGGCCTTTCCCAACTGATGCTTGCCAGTCTGATCGTCGTTCATGTCAGATTTGCATAGATGTGGCGTAATACAGTGCTTTATAGACAGCCACATCTGTATTG
>JABSTT010005952.1:0-14951 GCA_013339685.2 Hyalomma asiaticum | reverse complement strand
TTGTTAATGACTAGGTAAAGGGAACAGTGTTTTTGTAATGTGAAACAGGGCGAAATTCGGAGACTCAGCTTGATCCTGCACATGTAGATCTGATGGTTATTTGAAGTCCTTTTTAGGAGTAGCTTCATGTGCTGTGCCAATATCTTTTTTTTTCTTTTTTGGCTTCCAACTGATGCTTGCCAGTCTGATCGTCGTTCATGTCAGATTTGCATAGATGTGCGTAATACAGTGCTTTATAGACAGCCACATCTGTATTGTGTATATGTAAGTGCATTCACACTACAATAGTCTGGCAGAAAACATCGTTTGAATAAGCAAGTCCAATAAGGAAACACGCATTCTTTAGGTACGTAACTGTTTGTGGTTTTCGTCAATGTGGCATATGCTAGACAACTGTTTTTCGATCAGTACTGCGGCGAGTAAAAAACCGAGAGCAAAAGTAAATTTTAGAGACTCGGTACCGCGTCATTCTGAAAGTGAAGTTAAACTAAGGTGCGTTGACTTGTGAGCATGATGAAATTTTATAATTATAGCGTGCGCAACACGCACGTATGATTTATTCTGGAAAGAGCAAATTAGCTTTATGTCGTCGAATTTTGTTACAAAACCAAGCAGTGGCGCCACATTGAACTCTTTGGCTCTTTAGGGTTGGCACGTTGGCGTTGGCGGTAAATGAAATGCGTCTGAGCGTTGGCGCTAAACAAAATGAATGGTTAAGATATTTAGGACTTTTCAGGGCGCTGCCAGAAATTAGGTTAATGTGCTTAGACCAGGTAACTTTGTAGTGAAAAGTGTAAGTCTATTCAAAGAACCACTACGCCATCAATCAATCAGTGAATAAATAAGCCTCGATCACATTAAAACCCTAGTGCAACACGTAACAACATTCCTTTAGATATAATGTTCATCTGCCTATTCTGCACCACCGGGCAATAATTCAATAGTGAAAATTTGAGTGTCGAGGTAGTCGTCGAGGAATTCCTTACTTCGTACAGAGCGCCGCAGTCCGAGTAAGGACGAATACTGGAAGGAACCATATCTTGTATGCGTTTCATTAATATACAGAATAAAAGGCAACGTCTGAAGCATTAGGCCTTGCTCTATGCCTGAAAGTACTTGCGCTTGAGATGACATAAACGTAATAAAATATATTTGTTGACAACGGTTAGAAAGAATGCTACAAATACAGTCAAGAGTAAATGGATTGCTCAGCATCATTCTATACAGAAAGATAGAGTGACAAAATGTGTCAAAGGACTTCGAAACATCTCTGAAAAGCTCGTCAACCTTTCAAACTGCCGACTCATGTCAAGAGGTAGACGTATGTTGCGAGTGAACTCAGTTTACTGTATGGGTACCTCCAGTTCATTCGGTAAATGATGCCGCAGTTCGCCATTACGACTATCTCGCATTCCTTACACAGCGTGTCACCATCGTTGATATAGCGTACAAAGTTTGCCGTCGTGGCTTTTGTATTTCATTCTAAACAACAAAGTCATCTTTTTAAATGGCAGTGAATTGCTACATTATCTACATAGTCATGCTAATACGGCATATCATAATTTGTATGAAATAACCGCGATATATATGAGGCTTTGGTAAATAATCGCGTCAGAATTTGTGTTATTAGTACGCTTTGTGCACCCTTGCATGAAGTCTTCTGGAACGTCCTTTCATTTGTTCGAAAAATCTGGACGCGTTTTCTAACTATTTCAGAAACGACACCGTCTGACTCTGTTTCCAGAGGTCAGCACAGTACTGATCGCAAGTATGATTGTTCCTGGTAGGATCAACATTTTAAGTATTCTTCGGCGGGCGTTCACACTCCTTCCCATCACTTACCGCTTCGTTGACGTGGGTCTTAACGCAGTTTACCAGCTCATGTCTTCGCTCGGAGGACGCCTCTGAAGGAAATTAAAGCAAGTTAAAACAGGGCTGTAAAGCTTGGTTTGCGTTTGTTGGTTTATCTCTGAATAGATTGACGGGATGCGTTAAATAACTACGACAAGGAAGGCAAAGGAAGCGAAGCCACCGGCGCGGACGATGACACCCTGCAATGGTGCCTCGTCCTGCACAAAGGATCACACACGTGACTTCTACAACATGCCTATACGGGGACACATGGGCCCAAACCATACCACCTTGGGCCATGATGGCCCGAACGAAAGCTTTCTCGCATCAAATTTCTGGTTCTATGGGCTCATTCATCTATGGTCAATATTGGCGTGCTGCAGAAGTCGCGTGTATGAACGTCATTGCACTGACAACCCGCCATTCTAGAGTTTGGTTGCGGCTCATCTCCTGTGTCCTTGGGCTTTCTTAGTACTAGATCGTTTGCGCATCCTGTCAATGCCGAGGTTGCATTCGTGTTGCATTTTCACATAAATTTAATTCACGCTAATGCAGTCGCACTTATATCGTATATAGAAACAACTACGCATTTTTCACATGATGAAATGTGCAGCCAATCAGTGCGTACCACTGAGCAGATAGCTTTGTGTAGTATTTGGAGAGACAGATATTTCGCTGCTCAAATAAGCAGGTGAAGTATACACTGCACGCTGGTGGCTTCCTCCGTATACGCCCTGGCTCTCCACCGCTCATTATCCACCGCGTGAATAAAAATTTTGTGCCGTGGTATATGGAAACATAGCCCAAATAAGAGCACATAATGCCTTTTTTAACGTCGTCGAGCATCGTTCCCAAAACATTCAAAGGGTAGGTCCTCTGCGGCGTTTAAATCCTTCGACTTCGTATGACGTTGAGCACGTTGAGCACAGGACTATATCCTAATCAATACAACAGTACAAACACTGAGAACTTATGTAACAGTAAGATTAACATGTTGTCAAGGATAAGCTAGTAACGATGTCTACTCTTTTTTATTCAAGCAGCTCGACATACGGAGTGAATAGTGCGACCTTCGAAAGACCATTAAATGTTCTTTGCCTAGCAAACAAGGCAACGGCAACATGGAAGTTTATCAGAATGAAGACAACCCGCAGTCCTTCACAAGCTCTCTGAGGTTTCAAGAGCAAAGAGTACAGGTCAGCTTTACCGCTCCATTCACACCTATGCCAACACAGGGACAGGTTGATTGGCTAGCACTCGAATCCTATCTTCTGTATTGTGTCAAATTTTAAAATTCCCGCTGTACGCACAAGCACAGCGCGAGTCTATAACAGCGGATTTCTCGCACAACGAACGCCACCGTTGTTTAAACGTCAAAAATGAGTAATAGTGGGTCTAGCCTGTTTTATTCTTCGTGCACCTTTAAGCTTTCTGCCGCAAATTTACTATTATAGACCACCAAGTAGTTCCATCAGCCTCCGTGCCACTAAATTACCTTACAGCCTTCAGGCTATGAGACGGACAGCGCTTGGAATCCAACACACATGCTTTGCACGAGGCATACATTGGGGACCGAAAATGCTGCTTTTACAAGCAACAATGTCACCCACCAGCACTACAGCTCGTTCCAGAATATTTACAAACCCTAAGCAATACTAACTACTTCACTAAATATTTCATCAAGTAATTGCTTCATGTTTTCAACCATAAGTACACTCCTTATCAATGGATTCAGCGTTTCCATTGCGAATATATCCACAAAGCACCCAGGCGATGGTTCTCTCGCATAGATTCTGATCGTATTCTGATATCTTTCTTGGTGACAGTTCTGCTTGTAAATAGCTTTCAGCTTATGTAAATCGTCTTTGTCTTGGTCAACAACAGCCACATTCATGAATGACGTGAGATACACACGAAGACAACCGAATAATTATAGAGGACGGCGGTCATATAACGTTGCCGACTCTTTTTTAGGTGGGGCTTAATCTGGGGTACAACACGTTCACAATTATGCATTCATAGATTTCAGCATCCGCAGGCATGACAAAAATTAGGCGAGCAGAATCTCAAAATGAACATCTCGTCGCCACAATTCAGCAATGCGATATTTCTAGCGCATAGAAGGTATAATTATAATGTTATGAACAGCTTTTTGGGTGAAATTCACTCACGTCTGGAAAATCGTGTGCTTTACAATGCCATGAACAAGGCATTACTGAGTGATGTGGATGCCGTTTAATGACCTTTGGCATCTACCATGCACGCAATCCCGTAAACGAACGTTCCCGCAGTCCGCCCCTATCGAACTCAGTCACAGCGGCTGAAATTCCACTCACGACATAAGGCTCGAGGGTGCAATGTCAGTATGCATGCCGGCGACAAGGGGTATTCCGGTCGTTTACCAGCTTCACTCATGCATTATGCCACTTCTCATGCAGTATGCAGTAGCCTCACGCGTCAAAGACGAGCACCTTGTCCGGTTTTAGGATGGCAAAGCTGAAAGATGCGCACTCACGGCAGAGGGATAGCTGGGTGCCACTGGCCACACCGAGGACGGCTACCAGAGCGAGTGCAAGAGCGACCTTCATGTTACCAGACTGCCGACGAGAGCACAGCGGCACGAGAGGTTCCAATGTGGGAGGCTGACTGTAGCTCACCGAACGTGCGTGCTCTTTTAAAGGAGCCGCTTGCACCTCGCGTTTCATAGCAGTCCCAGTCACCACGATACGATAAGAGGCAATGTGCATACTGACAGTTTCTTACCTCCAGGGCCGATAACAGCGTATTCCCAAAGGGTGCTAGAGTCGTCCCACTAGAGAAAGTAAAAAGAAAGCTAAATAAAACGTGAACGTCCGGGGCACCCGCGTGAACAGGTTTGTTTACTTGCTTACGGATGATCCCCAGGGCCGTTCTGGTCGAGTCAGCGTCTGTGTGGAAATCACAACCGCCCACTGGGTCATCGGGTTTGCTCCTTGACATTGCTATCGCCAAGGAAAGTCGGTGGTGCTGATTTCATCGCCTTTTCAAGGGTTCTTCACCTAGTCCTTCGCAGAACTGCTTCTATCAGACTAAAGGTTAGGTGTGCAACACGTTTGTACGGCGTTTATGAGCGAACTGACTGTTTGTTTCGTTCTTCAGAGCCATAAAAACTCAGGAAAAAAATTTTGGAGATAAGATTGCGGGGAGCTTATGCTCATGTTTTGGAGCGTTTATTAACGTGTCCTGCGAGATAACCTACCATCGTGCGATTAATAATTTTAGGAGAACTTACACTTCCTTCTACATGGAACGCATCACGTGAATGTTTTTACACACACACCATTAAGCGACCATTTGTTTTATTCGTGCAGCTGGCAGTTCTGCGTTTTTTTCGCAGAGAGCCGTTGTATACTGAGGTTATCGTGCTCGCCTACTGACCTGAGAGATGCCGGTTGGATCCTGAGTGAGGCAGTGGTATTTTCCAGGGACGCAAAAAGTGCTAGAAGCCGCGTACTCACCTGTGCACGACACGGAAGCCCACGTTACCAAACTTCTCGCTTGCCGCTGCTGGCAAAACTGCGCCAAGTTTCCCACTTTCCGGCCTCATATGACGATAATATTTTCACGCTATCCCCATGCTTAATTTTTATCTGCTTCGAATTTCTATTGCGGCGCATTTACTAGCCATATTTTTTCTCGTTTTCGGAGGCCCGATATTTATGAAGCCTGTAAGGACACTTTTCATTGTTTCAGAGCCTTTACCTCACACTAGCTCATGTGCCCGCATCTCCTTCGTATTCCAGCAACGCCATGCACATTGAGGCGGACCATTTCGATTGCTAAATCACTATATATGGGGCATTTCCTAGTGCTCCTGCACATACATGCTCCCATGCGGACATAAAGAAAAAGCAGCTTCAACAAAACTAAGCTAGACTGTACATCTTAGACCACATTTTACTGACTGAAGCTGGGCAGGTGTCACGGCAATTGTACTAGTCGACATAACAGCTTCAAGGAAAAGGTCCTTCTATGTTTGACGTTCGTATTGAGTAGTCTTTATTTTTCTGTTCACAAGTTTGTTTTTTCATCATTACTACAGGAGGAGGTCCCGGAGTTAAAAACTGTCAGTGGGACCTCCTGTTAGTAATTTGAGAACACAAATACATTGTAAATTATGCCAACAGGGCAGTCACATGGCAGATAAAACAGAAACAAACAAGTACTTATTCAGAAATTATAATAAGAAATAAAAGCAATGAAAGAAAGGAACAAGACAATCAATGCATGAAAAAGGAATTTTAAGCAAGCAGTACAGAAATGTTTATAAAATCAAAAACGAAGGCGGTAGTTAACGTGATATAATAACATATGAATTTTATGAACGAACATGCGGTATTTTGCAGCAGATAACTGAAGAATACATGTTTGCCAATATGAGATGGGCAATATAAAGCTAAAATTTCTACAAATGAATAGAAAAAAAGGAAGAAACGAAGAAAGGAAAGTTCAACACAATTGCAAGGCAATGAACATGAGCGGCATTTTACGAAATATAAAATTAAAGTAAACAGACATCAACTGTATCACGTTATATAATCAGAACAATAAATCTGTAGCCACCAGTGTGGTTAAGAAGTGTTTCCTTAGGTCTCTTTTGAATATTATTGTTTCGCGATAGGCCTTAAAATCTAGTGGCAATGCATTCCAGTACTTAACCGCGGTGAAACAAGAAGTAAATTTTCCGTAAGTGGTGTTTATTCGAGGGAGAGAAATGTTGTCGTTAGATGCATATCTCGTGTTGTTGTTGTTGTTGTTGTTGTTGTTGTTGTTGTTGTTGTTGTTGTTGTTGTTGTTGTTGTTGTTGTTGTTGTTGTTGTTGTTGTCAAGAGTACATGCATGAAATGCAGCTAAAATTATTTCATAACTGAGCGTTCGGTACACCACTAAGGCCAATTTAAGCCTAACCATCTAACGTAAGGGAAGTGTGCTTAATGAACTGTAGTTTAATACGGAATGTAACATGTAGCCAGAAAAATTCATCAGCCTGGAAGGCATGATTCTGTAAATTCTGACGATGTCTTACATGTTTGGAATGTGTTTCCCTAGACAGAGATGCAATATTGGTAGGTGACAATGGATCAATGCATAATAAAGTGAAGTTCTTATGCCTTGTGGAAAAAAATGCGCGTGTTAGAACGAGCACTCAATATCGAAAGCGACACTTTTCGACACCATCTGAGCATGCAGGTTAAATTTAAGGTGCCGGTCAAGTTTGATTCATTAAGAAAGGTGACTTCGCGTGCAGGTGAAAGAACATGGTTTTGTAGAATGATCGGTGGTGCAGGCGTAATGAGACGTCTATGGTTGTAAAAAAACATGAATTGCTTTTAGGATGGATAGATATGAAGTTTATTTCTCGTGCACCCAGGTCAGAGTTAAGTCGGTTTGTTATTGTATTGACACGTTCACTATGAGTAAACATAGTGGTGTCGTCAGCACACAGTATGGGTGAAGGTGAAAAAAAAAAAAAGGGGGGGGGGGGCGACACCAACCAAATTATAATCATCAAACGTAAAAAATTGTTTACTGGAAAGATGACAAAAAACCTGACGTTTCGGGTCCCACTCGGGCCCTTCTTCAGAGGTTACTGGAGGGCACCAGACAGCAGCAGTGCTTATAAGGCCTTATTTTTCTTGTTTTTTTTTCCTTTTTTTTTTGTTCTTCGGAGAATAAGCGGATAGATGAAGAACAGGTGGTCAGAAGCGACGTTCTAAAGAACGGCTACTCGAACGCCTTCGTTGGAAAGGTTGCTCGCCGCCAGACTAATACCCGCCGACCCCTTCGAAAGGACACTGACTTGCCGCCTTCCAAGCCCATACGGGTGTGCATTCCCTACGTTCAGGGTACCAGCGAAGCGCTCGCACGTGTGCTGTCGGAGCAGGGAATAAGAGTATCACACAAGCCAATTTCCACGCTTGGCTGTTTCTTTCCGCGCCCGAAGGACAGGCTGCCGAGGGAGAGAGCGCAAGGTGTGATTTACTCCATTCCCTGTTCAGATTGTGGCGCGTCGTACGTGGATTAGACGAAGGTCTTTCCAGAGAGGCTACGACAGCACAGGAGCGATGTCCGCAAGCTCGATAGACAAAGGAGTGCATTACCTGAGCACAGCGAGGTGAACGACCACCGCATCGCCTTTGCAACTCCCGCGCCCTCGACTTGGAATCCAGTTTTCACAAGCGGCTTTTTGTGGGATCATGGCACATTCAGGCGGCACCTGGTAACGTGAACCGGTCTGCAGGTGCAATGCCGAGTGTCTATTTTAGCGGACTCCGCCACCTGGTTCATCCCTAGTATGACCCCCGCCCCACCCCCCGGTTTGAAGAACCGGAAAAAGAGAAAGGAAAGAGAGAGGAACAGAAAACAAGAAAAAGAAGGCCTTATAAGCACTGCTGCTGTCTGGTGCCCTCCAGTCACCCCTGAAGAAGGGTCCGAGTGGGACCCGAAACGTCGGGTTTTTGTCATCTTTCCAGTAAACAGTTTTTCACGTTTGATGATTATAATTTGGTTGGTGTCCTCACCCCCCTTTTTTTCACCTTTAATTTCGTCCCAACCAGACAGATCTCTGTCAAATGTTCACCTTTAAAGTATGGATGAAGTGCGGGTTAGGCGTTTTGGAAGATTGTTAATGTGCACAAGTAATAATAATGGGTCTAAAAACGAGCCTTGTGGACACCCCTTGTGACTAATTTAATGCGCAATAATGCACCTTGAAAGTTAACCATCTGTGTCCTGTTAGTTAGATAACTGCGCATGAGCAAAAGAGCTGGGCCCGAACGATGACAATTTGTGCGAAAAGGCTGTTCCACTGTTTCGCAGTGAGTAGTGGCAAGGACTGCAAGAAATTAGTCGCTCTGCGTAACGGAATGTAGCAACCTGAGCATAATGAGAGAGAATTATCTGCTCGCTATCAAACGCGACTAGCCGAAAGTGCAGTTCATTGCGTGCACGATGATTTCAGACAATTTCACAACAGTACATATTGCCACAAGATCAATGAGCTAGTCAGATAAGGCAGTATACTACTGCAGGCTTGCCTGCCTTACGGCCGGGATGACGATGTTTAAGACAAACAGAAAAAATTTGTGTCATTTGAAAAGCTCCAATATAACTCGAATAAGCTGGATCCCATAAAAATGCAGCATGATCCATTTTGGAGTGGGACATTCTTTGGTACCGTTATGGTAAATTATATGGTGTCTACTTTGAGTGTAACAAGGGCTCATCCATGTCATCTCGCGTCGTCCACATGCCTATTGTTCATTTCTGTTGTAGAAACAAATTCTATTACGGGTACATTGCAACTTCGCCACGAACCACCACCACTACATACAAATTCTCATTTTTTCACATGTTCGCTTTTCGAGTGCCTGAAGATGCGCAGTATTTGTCTATTATTATGAACAATATTGGTACAAATGCGCTCTGACACCGTAACAATATGTACATTACCGATCGCGTGGAATCTTCAAGGGCAGTGTGATGAAATGTTCCTGTGGGAATAATTAAATTCTTACTTACGCACTCACATATTGTATTGTTCATATGAGATCGTTATGAGCGCTAAATCATCTTCCATCACGCCGTAGTGCAAAACGCAAAGCAACTTCTTAACATATTTGTTCACTTATACCCCTGTTATGAGACGAACTACAAAACATGATTGATGATCTAAACAGGGAAAGTATTAAAATTGGATTAAGAATGAATAGGCAAAAGACCAAAGTTATGCTCAATAGCCTAGCTAAGGAACAGGAATTTAAAATCAACAATGAACCCTTACAATGTGTAAACGAATACGTATACCTGGGACAGTTAATAACAGGAACTCCTAACCATGAAAAAGAAATTCTCCTTAGAATAAGGTTGGGCTGGAGCGCATTCGGAAGGCATTACGAAATCATGACTGGAAACTTATCGCTCTCACTAAACCGAAAAGTATTCAATCACTGCATTCTCCCAGTACTAACGTACGATACAGAAACGTGGAGGATAACGAAAAAACTAGAGATGAAACTAAGGAGCACGCAACGTGCAATGGAAAGAAAAATGTTGGGGGTAACGCTCAGAGATAAAAAACGAGCAGAAGGGATCAGAGAACAGGCAGGAATAGCCGATATTATTATATCAATTAAAAGAAAGAAGTGGACCTGGGCAGGACATGTCATGAGGAGAACAGATAACAGATGGACAGTAAGAGCGACGGAATGGATACCAAGAGAGGGAAAACGCAACAGAGGCAGGCAAAAGGTTAGATGAAGCGATGAAATTAAAAAGTTTGCGGGCATAAAGTGGAACCAACTCGCTCAGGTTAGGGTGGATTGGAAATCGTTGGGAGAGGCCTTCGTCCTCCAGTGGACCTAAACAGGCTGATGATGATGATGATGATGATGATCCCTGTTACACAGGCGCCCTTAACCACGGTTAGCGTAACTGCGGTTACCTTTAAACGCGGTTAGCACAGTTACACGGCGCGCGAAACGGCGGTTAGGCCGCTAACCGCGGTTGGCCGCCAACCGAGCTTGCCTAGATCGGTTAAGCGTAAACCGACGTTCGGAAACGGACGAAATGGCAGACGGTACCGCTCCCGAGTTCAGCGGCGCTTCGCAGATATCTTTCCAAAAGTGGCCATCTACCCGTTGCGGCATATACGAAGCAGTAATACAATTT
The DNA here is from genome assembly GCA_013339685.2 of Hyalomma asiaticum. Lineage (NCBI taxonomy): Eukaryota > Metazoa > Arthropoda > Arachnida > Ixodida > Ixodidae > Hyalomma > Hyalomma asiaticum. Next base: position 4,391 of record JABSTT010005952.1, on the reverse strand, counting down.
TTGGACGATAATATTACCTCAGTGCACCCAAGTGGTCAAAACGCGTGCTTCTGCAGCGCACAGCGGCTCCTTCGGAATGCTCGTACCAGCTCGGGCCAATGTACCGAGGCTTTTGCTATATCACCGCTCGCAACAGCATTTAAAATATTGACTCCGATTTGCTTATGACACAAAATGATTCATAAGTGAGTAAAGTTAGCTCTAACGTTTGCCATTTCTGCAACGCATTGGCCACTTCCACACTGCTCGACAGATCGCATGCCGCGATACGAGAGGTAAACACTGCAGCAGCACCGGTCGTTTCGCTGAACCGACTCGCCTCCTTTCAGACCTTCCTCTCCACACCGAGACGCAGGTAAAACTAATCGCACATGTTCAGGCATGATATACGAGTACTAATGTTAATCGTGATGGCAAAAAAAAGCGCTCTGTGACGAGCTCAATCGCGCTTGATCGCGAACGGCACCGCCGTACTCCTCGCTAGGACTAACGCTCAGAGTTGTCAGCGCCAGGCATTCCGCGGTGACGGTGAATTGTTGTGATGCGTTTGTCGCTCGCAAAGGCGTAGTTTTATCAACAATGTCCTCATAGAACTATCCAGGGTTGTGCAAGGTTGCTTCTCTCGCATCTATAATGACGAGGATACGAAGTCTTGCGAGTGTGTTTATACCGATGTGCTGGATGTGGGCGGAGCTTCTGTCAACCGCGAACACGATAGCCCGTGTAACTCCGGTGGGCTACGGTTGGCGTTAACTACGGTTGAGATTGTTAACCGCGGTTACGGCTAACCGTAGATACGGGCGTCCGTGTAACAGGGTATTACTTATTCCGAATATTTTTCAGGTAATACAAATGGAAAATGCGCAAGGGCAGCATCAAAAATCAATGTTACACGGCTTTCATAGCCTGGGTTTTTAACCAGTCAAGGCACTAGTAATAATTGCGCTCTAAAAATAATCCATCCAAGATAATCATAGCACACAAGAATTTTTGTAAAACAACAACTATCAGTCCTAGGGCTAAACAGAGTCACGCCACTTTTCTTTGACATGACTCAGAAGACAGCGTTGGTCCACACAGTAGCCAAACTTCCTGCTTTTTTTATTGGTACAGCAGGGTATGCCAGCATCGTATACAGTCTGGAGTCATACTAAAGCTCGAGTCTCACATTGCTCTTGAGTAACGAAATCCGGTGTTTTGGCGAGGCCGGCGCATACTTCCCAAGGAGGTTCCATTAAACTTCCGGAGCGGAAGTCCCTGTCGCCGCCTAAGAGGCCAAGTGAAGCCAGCGGCGACCACATTCTTAGAGGAAAAGGTATGCTGGCCTGCCTTAGACGGCAATGTATTAAGCGTGGCGCTCGCCTTGTTTCGCACTCTCACGATGGAAAAGTGAGACAGAAACCAACTTCAGGCTTATGTTTGTTATTGATGGCGGTTGCTGGTTCAGAAACAAAAAATTTTCTGCGTCAGTATTCAGCTGCACGCGTCGAGAAAAAAAAGGACCTAGCTGACTGAGAGGTGCTACGCAAATGGGACTTGCTGGCTTATACCCCTGACACACGGGCATGCTAAAGTAGTTTAGGTAAGGGGACATCTGCCGGAAAGGCGTTCATGCCCAGTGACACACGACAGAGGAGTATCTCCTTCCTGGCAAAGTTCCTTTGCAGAAAGGTAGATCGGCGATCTACTTTTCGAGCGTAAAGGCGTACTCTCGCCGACAGCGTACACGACCCCTAAACGGGAGATACTTTTCACAAAATTATAACACCCCGCAAGTATTTTCTTGCCTTGCGTATAACCTTTAGCTTTTATCCGTGTAATGAGATCTGTAGGGCCGCAAAGATTTGTTTTTACCGTACTCTGGAACGCTCACATCGCCGCCATTCGGGATTCCGGCAATCATTATCTTTTTCGTCATGGCGTGAAACGAACCATCAACATTATTAGCCATTAGCAATAAAATGATATTTTTACGATCCACAATCGCTAAAGGTAATTAAATGCAGAACTTTTTAAATATGTTCACTATCTTGCTGCTTTAACGAGGAGCGCCATTTTGTGCGGCGTTCGTCTTAGGAACCACCTAAAGGAGTTCACGTGCTGCCGTGTGTCATCGACACAACTACTTTCTTCAGAGGGTCCTTTAGAGTAGAAAAAGGGGTTCACTACAAAGGACTTTACTTTCGCCCGTCTGTCAGGGGTATTACTCGTGTGTTAGGGCACGACATCGCGCCAAGAATGCCAAGCTTACGCTGGTTGCTGTTACAGGTAGTTACCTGGAAAACGCCGGTTGTTACAGAACTAGTAATCATGTTCTAGTAGCGGTGTCGTGCCCACCCGAATACCTAGATAAGATGAAGCATATGAAAGATATTTCCTTTGTGTTGTGCCGCGCTTTGTGCTCTTTGTTGGTGCTTTTCGCCAGTGACGTGGAATCTAACCCTGGTCCTATGACGAAAGCTGAAGCCGACACGTTTGCTCAAGCGCTACACACGATACGTAAGCTTGAAGAAGGTCATGCCACCTTACTTGCTGCATTGAAAGCTACAAACGAAAAGCACATTGAAGCCAGCAACGAAATTAAGTTGCTTAAGGCTAGAGTCACGGCCCTGGAAAGCGTTTCCACGTCACCACATAACATAGGTGGATCAGAGGCAACTGCCGATGCACTGCGTGTTGTATCAAATCAAGTGATAGAAATTTCGTCGCGGTGTAATGACTGTGAAAATATACTGCGGTGCTCTAATCTCCTTTTCTTTGGACTGGACGATGAACCTAAGGAAGACTGGACAAAATGTGAAAGAAAAATAATCAAAATTCTGCGCAGAGAAATTACGCAGTTCCTCTGACGGAACGGCCATTTGAATGCGTGCACCAAATAGGCAAATATGCAGTAGACAAACGGAGGCCTATAATAGCATATAATAGCAAAACTAAAATTCTTTAAGGATAAAGAACAAATCCTATCATCTGCGCGCAATCTAAAAAGATCCGCATTTTCCATACGTGAAGATTTTTCTCCTGAAACTCGGCTTCTCGAAGGAAGCGGTTGAATTCGCGAGAACCCAAAAAAGCGCGTATAAGCTCTCCGGGGACAAGCTGCGCATCGCGGCTAAGACATTCGTTTATGACTGCATGACGAACACAGTTATCAAGTCTAGTAGATAGCTACAACCTTGCGCGCGCACGCAGAATCAGCGACTGGAATACGCTAATACTTCATTTTCTCTGTCACTCGCTAACAGTCGCAGCATTATGTCGAAGCGTGATTTAATCTCCGCTTTTCTGGATGATAGTAAATCTGATGATGTCGCCTTCCCAGAAACTTGGCTAAATCCTGCTATCAGTGATGATGAAGTTTTCGCCACAGCTAATACGTACCAAATCTACAGGTGTGACCGCACTGATAAAAGAGGAGGTGGTGTCTTAGTCGGCATAAGGAAGACAATTACTTCTTTGTCAACACTATTTCTGACCTCGAAATAGTTTGGGCAGCTTGTACAGTTCCTACCTAAATTAAGTGACAGTATCAACAAAGCATCTGAAATTTTCCAAGTTGACATAATTCACTTATTAGGTGACTTGAACTTTCAGCTCATTGATTGGACCACACTGTCATCGCCCTGTCTTATGTCAACTGACTTCCTTAACCTGACCCTAGATTTCAACCTCTTTCAAACTGTTTTGAAACCCACACGAGGCCCGAACACTTAAGATCTTATCCTGACGACCGCTCCGGAAACAATACGCAATACAGATTATTTGGAAGGTTCAGCTACCATGGTTTACATCAAGTAGATATAAAAATACCCCTTCCCGTTGCTAGTGTACATACGAAACATATTCTCGACAATAATAAAGGCAATTACCTAGAATCACAGCTGGTATTGGAACGTTAAACCCCAGAAATGAAGCAATCAATCAATCAATTACCTAGATATTAACGCTTAAATGAAGTTAGTTTTTGAAAATACTCTCTTGCAGTGTTTTTACAAGAGATCTGACGAAGAAAACTGGCTGCTTTTAAGGACCCTTTATGTACGTTAGTTGACAAGCATGTTCCGCTGGTTAAAATAAGTAATGGTAAATCAAATCCCTGGTTCATTAAAAAGCTTCAGAGTATGCGGAATAACAAAAAGCAGCTATATAACAATGCTAAGCGGTCTAGCAGTCCTTCTTCATGGCTTAAATATAACACATTTATAAAAGAATATTGCACTGCATTAAGTATGGCGAAGGAGAAGTATTATTCTAATGATCTACCCGCGCTACTGAAAAGCGACCCAGCTAAATTTTAGAAAATTATAAACCTTGCCAGTGGAAGCCAACATGTTTCATTACATGATCGTAACAACGTCCCTATCCGAGCTAGCCAGTGTCCAACGGCATTT
>JABSTT010005951.1:0-14909 GCA_013339685.2 Hyalomma asiaticum | reverse complement strand
GGTGAAACACATTTTCACAGAATCGTCAAACCTGCAGAACGAGAACATGCATTCTGCGTACTATTACTGGCCAAGGTTTGCAGCATTTCAAATAGGCGAGCCCATGTGGCAAATGTTCCCCACACACACGGCAAACATTGGCCACCAGTAGCAATGTTCCGGCTAGCGAAAGGAAGTGGCGTAAAAGCTGGCGACAGCGAATGGAAATTTCTGCACCCGTGACACATTTCCTTAATTCTCAACCGCGAGAATCGAATATTTCTTCTTGCCTCTCAGATGAAAGATTTCCCTGTCAAAAAAAGTCGAACCGCTCTGTGCACTCGAGCTGTTAAGACTCGCCGCGTTCCTCGAGAGCAATCTCACGACTAAGCGTTATGCGACAAAAAACTGAACTTCTTTTTTTCTTGTTTTTTAGGTCATCTGGAAGTTTTACGCCAATCCTGAATTTGCATCATCTTGTGAAATTGAATTTTTTCTACTCGCATTCACATGTATATATTTTGCATTCTTCGAGACACTTTCAATAAATACCTGGGCGATCGCGTCCGCGAATTTTCCATCTTCGTTCTTCCAAAATTGCATCATTTCATGCAGTGTTTGGCGCCCATATAGTACAGGTTACGTTATCTCACTGTACTCTTAGCGCACCCACTATTGTGCAACTTTCGTTCCCTTTCTCTCTTCGCTATCTCGCATCGCCAGTATCATTTTGTAAACCTCGTTTCCTTTCGTCTCTCTTGCACAGGGATTTCTTTTGTGAACGCATGGTGAATGACCTCTACATAGAAATGTACCGGACACTCCACGAGCATGTGGGGGGAGGTTTCGGAGATAAGAGCGGTGTGTTGCGTGTCGTATGATACCCTTTGTACAGCATTGTACTGACAGCGCATCTCAAACCAAAGGCAGTAATAGCAATGTATGTATTTTTCACATACGGCATTTCCTATGTATGTTCTGTGGAACGATGAAATAAAGTGTTCGCACAGAATTTTAACAAGAAGAAGAAGTGTAGTCTGTTGATCTCGGTTTGAAGTGCGGAGCTCAAATAACAAAGAACTAGTTATTGTCAGCAAGCTCGCAGGGCACCGACCACAGGTACTGAATTTTCCTGGAGTGTTTGCATCATTAATCAACGAACCAACTCGATAATTATCATGGTACCGTGTATTATCTTCTCTTAGCCCTGTTCTTCGAGTTCCCCGAGTTATCTTGATTTCCAACGTCCTTGCAGGTCAGAATTGGGTATTGACATAACCAATTTCAGTTTGTCCTCTCAGACTTCCTGAGAGGATATTCGTTGCGCTCAGTTCTCAATTCTCAGTTCCCGTTCTCGAGAATATCTATGTATTATCTCTGCCCATAAAGACGGCGTTATCCAACTGATCACGCAGCTGCAACACTTCCAGTGCCACGTGATGATGGTGACACGTGACAGCGCTCTATTAAAGCCATTGTCTCGTTCGCGGACTCTCCGATATGAATCTGCTGTGCAACACCGCTTAAGATTCCCAGATATGCAGATTGGGAAGCCGTGCCAATTTTCAACTGTGTTCAAAGCGCGGCCACATTGCGTGTTTGCGGTTTCAGGATCCGCCTCCGGTTGAAGCTATCAAGAAAAAACACTCGTTCGAGATGTTGTCTACGGCACATATTCTCTCACAGTGTGTGGTAGAAACTTGAGGCTGAACACGTTAAAGATGGATGAGATCATGTTTGAAGAAGCAAAAATAAACATTCTTTTGCGGGTGTTCAGGGTGCTGGGACATCGCCGTCTTCGAAAATTCTAACAAGTACCAATAAGTGTTCAGTTTATACCTGCCTTATTCCATTTCTACTATAATGACGTCATATTACACAACGACCAAGTTAAATGACTTCCTTCAAAATAGCAACCGTTCTTTTATCCATTTCAATGCGCGCAGTCCCCGTAAACATTACGATGACCTCCAGAATCTGCTTTCAACTGTTTCTTAAACTTTTGCTGTCTCAGAAACATGGCTTAGTGAAATTGATAAGAACTGGTACTGTTCCCCTTCATATAAATCGGAATATATCCCCACAGACATTCCAGTAACCACGGCTGAGCTGCTGTGTATATCCCGTCCGGAATCCCGTACAATCGAAGACACGACCTCATGTTAAATACTCAAAACTGCGAATCAGTTTGGTTGGAATTTGATCCTAACTTTCTCAACACTGATAGTAAAAATTTCATCTTTGGTTGCGTTTACCGTTCACCTTCTTCCTGAGCTTCTGATTTTCGTATTTCTGTCGAAAATATAATGGCAAGGTTATCTATGGAGAACAAAAATGTCCTAATTATGGACGATATGAAGTCATCCACGAACTCTGTCAGTTATCCATCTTGTTTTCATGGTTTTGATTACGAAAGTCTTATTAATTTTCCTACTCATTCAGTTCTTGGCGGTTCCAGCACTTTAATGGATCATGTATTGTCCAATCTCTTGAATCCATCCCGGTGCAGGAGTACTTGAAACTGACATTACTGACCATTTTTCCGTCATTATGCGCACTACATGGGCGCACTATTGTTGTCACGATACTTACACAAAACTTGTGTTCGCTAAAAAGTTATTCTCAGAAGCTGTACCTCATACTGATTGGTCTTTCGTTTTTGACCCCAACGCCCCGCCACGGTGGTCTAGTGGCTACGGTACTCGGCTTCTGATCCGAGGGTCGCGGGATCGAATCCCGGCCGCGGCGGCTTCATTTCGATGGAGGCGAAATGTTGAGGCCCGTGCGCTGTGTGATGTCAGTGCACGTTAAAGAACCCCAGGTGGTCTAAATTTCCGGAGCCCTCCACTACAGCGTCTCTCATAATCAGAGCTGGTTTTGGGACGTTAAACCCAACAAATCATAATTCCTTTATATCAGAACCGCATTAAGTACTTTTAAGTACACACACACACACACACACACACACACACACACACACACACACACACACACACACACATATATATATATATATATATATATATATAGTGTAACGTATAAAAACAGAGAGCTCGCCGTGCCGAAGACGCTCGCGCTAGAGGAGCGCAGGGCAAGAGAAGCAGACGAAGAGAAAGACGAAGGGTCAGAATAGAACAGCCGGCCCCCTTATGAAAATGAATATTGAGAGTCTAATGTATACCTAATGAACTCTTAATGTGACATTAGACAGTCATTAGACTTGCAATGGCTAATGTCATCTGGCATTACGTTCACATCAAAAACCCTAATGTCAATGCACATGAGGGTTTCTGGTGCCAGAAGTACTCAGACACCCTAATGTCAGTGCACATGAGAATTTCTGGTGCCAGCAGTACTCAGACACTCTAGCGTCAATGCACATGAGGATTTCTGGTGCCAGTAGCAATAAGGGAGCGTAATGTCAAAGCACATGAGGTTTTCTGGGCGAGTACTGTTTCATTGCAGTACCTAATGTCAAAACACGTCATCACAAATGCAGCGACCTAAGGGTCCAAATCCTGGGTCCCGGGTTCTGAAACCGGAGCCCATTCCATGGGATGGGTCCGAACTAATTGCATCAATTTTTTTAGTTTGCATGCCTTTTGCTGAGTCACTGTCTTTTTTTGCTGAGCCATGCTCATCATGACCTACTTCCACGATCATCCTTTAGCGCTTCCTTCACTTCCGATCCCATTCCACCAGCTTGTGAGTTTTAACTTTTTTTGCCGAGTCACTGTCATTTCTGCTGAATTATGGTGATTATTGAGCATACTATGTTTTGTCACCATTATTATTACCATTATAACCTTTCTTGTGTCAATTACGATCACAAATTCTTCATTCTTGGACACTTGGGGTTATTTTGGCCTATTTCTAAGCTTTACCACGCTTGTTATCAGAAATAATTTGATAATTATCATGATCATGTGTTTTTATTTATAGTCATTGCTTATTATTTATATATGATAATGCGACGTTTGTAATGGTCTTATGAAGTTAACGATTTTTTCACGTATCTTTTGCCGATTAATTAGTGCCTTCTTGATGAACAAGTGTGCCCCCTTTCCTTCCCACCTTTTTTTATGATGGTTCTACTTTCTCCTTCAATGTTCCCTACTAAACGTTCTGTTTCCGTTAAACAACTGCAGGTATTCAAAAGCCCCCCAACACGGCGATCTTCCCCTTTCCACTCTTTCATTTCCTTTCCCCCAGCACGAAGGACGCTCAGCCGTTCTTGCCGTGGTCATATGCGTCTCTCTTTGTTTCTATTCACGAATCTCAGCTCTCCCTACTCCGTAGTCCTTTCCTGAACAAAATCACAATTATTTTGCCCGTGCCTCCTATCCTAATTTTATAAAATGGCGGAGGAGTGCGTGCATCTGTCACAAATGAAAGTCTGTTTCCCGCATCATGGCAGTAATAGAGTTACTGTATGTGCTCCCTACGGGAGCAGAGTTGCGCATAGGTCTGCCATCTTGCACATTCATTCGCGTTAAGAAAGAAAGCCGTTCCTCTCGAATGTAGGAGACGGCACGGCTCTGCGGCGACGTGCGCTTTCTCGCTCGCTTATTCCATGTCGCTGCCGGAAAGATTTCCGATTCCAAAAAAGAAACAGAAAGGGGACTCGAACGAACAATCAACTTATACACAAGTGGTGTTATAAACAGTTCGATGGCCCCTACTATCGGTATAAGCATTTTCTTAATATCAAATGATAATACCATTCAGGACAAAATAAAATGAACAAAACGCTCGTTTCAGATCGTTATTGACGCAGCTGTATGAAAGGTAAAATAGGCACTTTGAAAAACGACGAGCGCAGATAAAACAATGCAAAAAAATTATCTGCCGAGAGAATTTTACGCATCTAGTATATCTGGCGTAGTATAGACAGTGGCGTAGGCAGGCGTGGGCTGACCGGGCTGAAGCCCCCCTCGAAATTTTTCCAGCCATTGCTTCCGCCGTCTATGTCTATGCCTACACACACACACACACACACACACACACACATCTATATATATATATATATATATATATATATATATATAGAGAGAGAGAGAGAGAGAGAGAGAGAGAGAAATTGCTGCTCCGACACCCCCCCCCCCTGAGCCCCTCCCGAAAAAAATTTCTGGCTACGCCACTGAGTATAGAAACAGGATGCAGCTTCAAAATTTTATGCTGCGTAGCGCTCTGCGCGTATTCACACGTGCACATTTTTTTTTCCTTTCCGGTCTAATTTTGGTCACCGGCTTGCCAGCTGTTACTAAGGAGGCGTGAGCCCTGCATATCATGAACGTTTATGCCTACTATACCGCAAAAATGTTGTTAATGACAGTTACAATTAACCCATGTAATCAGATTTTGTGTGTGGCGTGTGTAGGGGCGTGTATTCTAAAACGCACTGTTAAGCTGAAAGAAATAATTCGTCGCACAGAGCTGCCGACATAACCTGTAGTGCTGGTTTCGACGGCTGACCACGGCTGAACATTTTGCTTCAAGTGTCACTTCCTCTTTTATTTATATTTGTGGCGTGTGTGTGTGAAAGAGCAGGTGAAAGAGCTGGCGATTGGCAACACCGATATCCAGTTCAGCGAATCGCAGATTTGGCACTGCCTTGTTCTTCTCTCACTATGAAACAGGCCGCGTATTAAAACGAAGTGCCCAATCAGGAAAATTTTCTGCTTTTGAGCCAGCCTAGCTCTGCCTGAACGTCGGACTCGGCTGAGGCAGTAGTGGCGCGGTGGTAATTAGCAGCCGTGGTGACGCGGCGAGCGTCAGCGCAAGCACAACCGTGAAGTTGGCTTTCCCCAAAAGAATGCATTTTGAGCGCGTGAGCGCTGTTGGCGAATGGGAGCGCGAACGGCGCTTTCTGTCTAAAGCCCCTCTACCTCCAGAAGTAGAGGGGCTTTAGTTCTGTCAGAGACGCAACTCTGTTCCCCGAGGGTTCGGGGAACATATACAGTAACTCTAGGCAGTAATACGCAAAAGCGCAGCCTTTGAGATCTCTGAGTCCTCAAAGATCTCTCTGAGATCTTTGAAGACTCAGAGATCTGAAACGCATGCGGTGCAGTTTTGAAACGGCGTAGTTCAATAACTCGCTTTATTTGCCAAAAGAAGCAAAGTTATCATTGAGAAACTAAAATAAGCAACGGCATTTGTGATAATAGTGGTTTCTGAAGCGATAAATATACCTTTCTTTTTTTTTAATATATTTTGTATTATAACACGACAGTGCTGCCACCTATGCAGCTGTAGCAGTGGAATTTGCTGAAAAAGTCCTCCTTCTACCGGGGCCTGCGTCGCGTGCAGAGTACATGTTTTGCGCTCTCGTTTGCACTCTTTGTTTATCAATATTGTGCGCGCGAATCATCATGGGCGGGCATCGAGCGGACAAACATCGCGTGTCGGAATGTTGAACAGCACCGAGTCGGCAGCGGACGAGCTTCGACGGACGTGCAGCTTTGTTCGCGCTCACAGCAATGCCATGTGCCGTGTTACCACGTTTTTTCCGATTATGAGCGCGCGTGATTCGACAGTGAGTAAAACTTCCTGAAAGAGTGAGCGAAAACCATCTGAAACAGTTCACGTCCCAGTGTTGTGACCAAATGTGACTGCGCCTTTAGAGGAGGACAAGCGAGCACCTTTTGACGGGACCGTCGCCGGGTGTGTACGTACTCGACCGGAAAGCCGACGAGCGCACAGTGGACGCCAAACTCCGGTAAGCTTATACGAGTTGCGTAATTACGTTACTTGGTTACTTCACTGTGTGACTACTCTTTTATGCAGGGGCCGAAAAATATATCCTGGGCTGCGTTTTCACGCAGCACGAATGATGCACCATTTGTGGGGCTATCAGATAATGTTTTGTTCTAGGATCTGTGCTTTCCTTGGCATGCATACAGTTGCGCGAAGCGGCTACCGTGTGCGTTGATTAAAGCTAGAATAGGTCGATTAATGCGCGTTGCCTTACGACATTCCGTGCTTCTGCCGTGCAATCCCATGTACTGCCTCTTACTGCCTGTAAGAGACGATCGCCTGAAACTACCCGTAACGATATCTCGTCGCTTGTCATGGTGATAATAGAAAATGGAAGTTACCTTTCAAGAGGCTGGTAATAATGAACTGATGTGCAAAGCGTGCGCAGTGCAGGAGACAGGAGCGCAGATAGAAAAACACACGGTGCGTAACCGACCGCCTCCTTGCACTTGCTTTTTGGTCAGCAATTAATATACTTTCTCTATTGAGAGGATGTCTGCGCAACGTCGAGGCCTGTAGCAGTTAAATTTGTTCGCGGAGCTCGCTGGAAGGTAATGTATTTGAGTTAATTGAATAGCTTTAAACCTACACCACAGCAGGTGCAAACAGGAGCATCGTAGGTGCTTATTTTGGTTAACATTGCTATAGACGTAGGTTAGTTCAAGTGAGTTTATCTAGCTAGCATATGCTGCTTTTTCATAAACTGGTATTTGGGGGAAAAAGTGCTTAAAATATTGAACTTGCCATTATATCTTTTCTGTGTCCTGAAGCACTTGGGTCCTTTGTAATACAGACTCTTTTAATGGTAAAGTGCCCGTGATGGAAAAGCTTCTCATAGGATTGTGCACTACACTGCTGTAGCAAGAACACTGTTTGTTTTGTGCGCCACAGTTCTTTTTCTTTTGGGGGTGGGGGGGCATCTGCTTTCAACGAGCATGAACTCAGCGGGTGTGGTTTTATTTGCAGCATGCACCACAGTAATTAGTAATGAAGATAAAAAGTGCACTGTAGTTTATATGTTCAATAATTTCGGGTAGGTCTTATTTTTGCATATGTGAACGTGTGTTGTAAGTTTGTGGAAAGCCATACAATCAGTTGGTGTCTTGTGCACGGCTCATAGTGATAAAGAATCAAGTGGATGCTTTAGGGTGTGGGATGAGCATGTGAATTGGCTTTAGCACAGTAAGCATTGTCATTTGCTATTGCAGTAGGAGTGATGATGTAGCATTTTCATATAAATGTCTGTCTGCACTTCTGTCAAGTGCTTACCAAGCATGTGATTGTGTGAAAGTTAGCACAAAATTGCTCTTAGTGCAACCCGAGCTGATCGCTTATGGCCCATTGTAGCATGTCAGCATATACTTTCCCAAAACATCATTATTAGTTTCTATCATTTTTGCACCATAAGGCCAGCTTTGTTTGCACTTCGTTAATGTTTCGTGGCGTTTGTTGTGTACCCAGCGATCACGGCAGCTCATGGTGCTGAAGCAGAGGACAACTTGGAGTAGAAAATGGCAGCACTGTTCCTGGAAGCCTGGACATATCCAAACTAATTGGTATGCATTTGTTTCTGTGTCTACAGAGAGATAGTTTCAGCATGTTGCTATTATGGAGGCGTGGCTGCTTCACTTATTTTTTGCTCCATTGCAAAGTGCGCTGTGGACAGTGAGCTCTCCAATGCCATACTAATGTCTTCATTTGTTTCAGTTGCTGTCTGTATTTTGTTTAGTTTGGATAACCACCCTTTTTTGTATGCTGTGCCAGGTGTAGCCAAGGGGATGTATGCTTTAACCTTGGCACACGAATCAAGCTAATAACAGATCATAAGCATTTATATTGCATTTTCCAGGGCAAACCGTCACAAAGACAAACAAGTGAGCATGCATAACGCACAACATGTCATTTTTGATTATTCAGCAGTCTTACTTTTGCAAGAAGGTGTAGTGTTTCTGTACCAATGTGTACCTCCTGCTCCACCTTTCCATGCACGCTCCTTGCACTGTGCAATTAAAAAACTTCCATCTGCATTTCTGCATCTTTTTGTGTTGCATGTCTTAATCGTCAACAGTTTCCAGACTGCACCAAAGAGTATAAATATATTGTAATTTAGTTTTGTGTAGTGTGCCACTACCTTTTCTTATTATTGTTTCTTGCACGTAAGTTCTTTCTTTTTAGATTAGGAGACAGTGGAGGTATGTGTACACTTATCTCCTCTTTTCATTGGCATCTCAAGTTTTGCTCATTACCTTAATTTGGAAAAAAAAAAACAGGTTCTATCCCAGCTTATTCTGAAAACATTTATTCATCAAAAATTCAAGGCATCTAGTAGTTTGGTGTGACCTACACAGTGGTGAATGTATCTCCTGCGTGTTAGTGCAATGCCCATAAATCCAGTTCATGTGTAGAATAAATGCAACCTATGATGATGCCATTTACTACAATCGAAAATTCAGATTAATTTCATCATGAAGTGAGCAGTACATACAGTCTGTTTGCGCAGAGAATTGCCAAGAACTGCTGTTGATATTCTGTTCTTTTTTTTCATGCAGGGCGCACACGAAGCAATTTTTCTGACAAGCATCCTGCACGCGCAAAGAGTGTACCATGTTTTTTAAGTTTGGAGAATAAGTAAAAAGAAAAGTAACTATGACAGCTGCAACCATGCGAGTACCATGACTATTTTCTTTTCATTTAATGCCTTTGTGTGCTTCCTAATAAATAAAGCTTGTTTATATTTTCATTGGTTGAGGAATGTCTTTGCCCAGCACAAGTGCAGAAGGTGCATCATTTCACTTCTGTTTGATACTTGGCTGGAAATATATCATTCAGCAAATGCAGTGCCATGCACAAGTAATATATGGTATAACTGGAGCACATCATGCGTGGTACCTGGTTTGTTGCAGTATATCATCATGTCATTGGCCACATTGCGTAAACTTGGCCGAGGATACTGCAATGAAGTTTTAAGTCATGCCGGCTAGAAAATAACTTCTTCAAAATGGTAGTGCACCACTCAGGCGCGGCTGAGCCATATGGTTTTGAAATACATTAGGAATGCATACTGTGTTCTAATGCATAATGTGTACACATTAGAAAGACAAATGACTGCAATGTCAACAGTCATTGCGTGCTTTATAGAAAATCAGGTGTCAAGACTCATCAGAAATACGGTGGCCAATATGGTTTTAAATGACACTAGGAATACATTAAAACGTTCCAAAGGAACACATGAGACACTCAGTAGATTCTAATGTCAAGAGTGGTTTTGTGCTCTATAGAGAATCAAGTGTCAAGACTCACCAGAACGACGGTGGCCAATATGGTTTTGAATGACATTAGAAATACATTAAGGCATTCCAAAGGAACACATGAGAAACTCAATAGATTCTAATGTCAAGAGTGGTTTTGTGCTCTATAGAAACTCAAGTGTCAAAACTCATCAGAATGACGGTGGCCAATATGGTTTTGAATGACATTAGAAATACATTAAGGCATTCCAAAGGAACACATGAGACACTCAATAGATTCTAATGTCAAGAGTCATTACGTGCTCATTAGAAAGTCTGCTGTGGGGATGCATCAGAATAACGGTGGCCAATACGGTTTTGAAAGACATTACAAATACATTAAAAAATTCCAAAGGAACACATTAGACAGTCATATGACTGTAATGTCAAAATTCATTAGACTTTCATAAGAAACTCATTTCAAATTTTCATAAGGGCCTGCAGCTAAGGCGCTGTGTCTACGTCTCTTCCTTTTCTTTACTATATATATATATATATATATATATATATATATATATGTGTGTGTGTGTGTGTGTGTGTGTGTGTGTGTGTGTGTGTGTGTGTGTGTAGCGGGCTGGTTTCGTGGAGGTCAAGCAACACATGCAATGCTCAGTCATCCAAATCGGCAGTAGATGTCTCTCACAATGTTTCATTTAATACTACAATTTGGGCGCAGAAAAACGAAAACGTATTGTCTGATTATTTTCTGGTGATTTGCTCATGAAACCCACAATCTGATTATATATATACACATACGTTACAGGCCTCAAATGAGGCACTGTGTAAGGGCGGCGAAATACAGAAGTGAAAGAAACAAAAAACAAATTACACAATAGCACACAAACAAATTTTTCACATCCGAAACGCAATGCAGGTACAGGTTATACACAAAATGGGTCATATATATATATATATTGCAAAGAAAAGGAAGAGACGTAGACACAGCCGTATATATATACGGCTATATATACACGGACGTATATATATATATATATATATATATATATATATATATATATATATATATATATATATATATATATATATAAGTTAATGAAACAACAAAAACTGAAGCCTAGGGAAGCATAGGGGAAGTTATTCGAATTCGTAATTATGATATTGTAATTTTGGGGTAAGTGAAGGGGAATTAAAGTGGACGAAAAGACAAACCTGCCTTCGGTGGGAACCGAGCCCACGACCTTCGGCTATCGCCTCCGATGCTCTACCGCTGAGCTACGAAAGCGGTCGTCCCCCGTCCACTTACTATATGTGAAGCTATCGTTCGCTTCATTGCTGAGAGCTCGCTTTCAAGGCGTTAAGTACAGTGTTCAAATCCCAGTGCAGCCCGGGAGCCCACCGGTCCTTCCGAAAGCGGGTAGAGGAGTACACAACTAGCGCTGGGTTGTTTACGTGTACCTTATTTGGAAAGGTGGCCTCATAAGGGCGTGTCAGGTCCCCTGGGCGCATCTTATCCGCCGCAGTTTTGACGAAATAGTTGCGCGTCCGCCACTGCTGTGGGAGGCAGAAAGGCATCCGCCACTGTCGCCAGGTGCCCACCGGTAAAATAGGGACAAGCGCGATTCTGGCCAGGTGCTCGGCATAAGGAAGCTACTTTGCGCTCGAAATGGCACCGACCATTGTTGGAAATTGCCGGCGTGTGAACGCCACACCTAAACTCATTTTTTTTTTTCAACATGTTCTTTCTGTGCAGAGGCCCATCGAGCGCTCGTCAACGCTTCGCACCGACCTCAATGCAGAGAAGTCCGCGTCGGTAACCATTGTGGTTCGCATTGTGGTTCATGTTGCCATTCGTAAGCCTTATTTAATCACCCTAGTTGTATACGTGATGAAACTGAGCGCTCGTCGTAATTACTATAAAAAAGCGGAAAAGTAAGCCTTTCATAAGCGGTATTGGTTAGGGCTTTCTTTTTCGCCTGATAGAGCTACGTTAGCGCATGAAGTACCGTTGCGACACGAAAAGTACTAGAAAAAAATTCACAGCATATCCACGGGATGAATGATGATGAGTGGCCGAAGCTCTGGAGTGAACCACCGATAAACCGTTAATCTTCCGTGTAATTCGCCCAGTCGATCATCATGTAAAGACGTCAGAAACACTCTATTCGAACGCTGGGATCTGGCGTTTAAGGGGACGCTAGCACAAACGCGTTACAAACATGCAGTACACTCTAGTAAGGGGGGAGAGGCCACAGCGTCTTACGCAGCCCCTTACACAGGCCGGAACGCGCACCGCGTTTGCCGACGCCATCACATGACTGCTGAAAGAGTATAAGGCGGAGAGGCCACAGCGTCTTACACCAGCTTCTTACACGCGCCGTAACGCGCTAGCACAAACCCATCATCATCGTTAGAAACGGACAGTCTTTCGCTCTCTCTCTCTCTCTCTTTCTGTCTCACACAAGACAGCAGATGGAAGAGTGAGAGAGCTCGCGCGCCACCTGACGTTCCTGAAGGCAACTCGGAGGTAAACAAAGGCTGCTAATGGGAATGAGAGACAGAAGAAGTCGGCTTTTAGCTAACACTTACACTTCTACTTCTACTAACGTTTCCTACTGGAACATGCCAATGGCTGCTAATGGGGAATGAGAGACAGAAGAATTCGGCTTTTAGTTAACGCGCACGCTGCGAATTTTTTATTGTTCAACAACGCACAGGAGAAATCTCCCACCGGCCCCACCTTGGAGGTCAAAGCGTAAGACTGGTTACGCACTAGGACGACTACGACGAGGGACGAACGGGTGCCGCCTTAAGGAGCTTCGCCCCTAAAAGAGGAGAAATACAAGTGCTTGTATTTGTCTTCCTTATTTCTCTCTCTATTTACTCCTAAAGCTTACATAAATGGAGACGCCGTAATTACCTTCGGGCACAATACATGTTAATCGAGCTCGTGATTGCTGCCACACCATGCTGCCTTTTATTGAACAGCGTCTCCAGCTGTAAAGATTTCTGATCAATTTTAGTGTACTTTAGGGGTGCAGGCTATAGGAAAACTTATCATTGTTTAAACATAGCACGAAACCACCAGCACCTTTATTGCAGATACTCTGCTGCCCGCAGTCAATAAACGCCGCCTGCGAAAAACAAGCTTGCACACTTGACGTAGCGCGGAAAGATATAAAAATTTGAAAGCATCCTGCGTCGCTTCATCACTTATTGATTACGTGCTTCCTTAGGCAACTTTGCAACTCGAAATGACTCAAACGCGGGAACAAAGAACGTCCAGTATGGTTGACTGTCCGGTCGAGAGGTTAGGTTATGCAGCGTTTAATTTTCGCAGGTGACGCGTGGCATAGCACCTGTGAACGCACCACCTATCTGCGCTGCTTCCCCCTCTTGTACGACCTATACCGTAAAAGATTTGTGTTGTTCAGAATTTCTCCCCATGTTATTCTGCAGTCATCGGGGCAGATGCCGTCATCCACAAATATTTTTCTCTGATTTTCTCAAGAGTTTCAGGTACCTTTTTAAACACTTCTTTACATTACATCGATTGATGACACAAAAATGTTGCTTCAAAGGTGGCTAACATTCGAGGTAGCGTGTTTGTTACGTTATGTTCTATTTATACTTGAAATGGACTTTAGTAGCCCGAAATGGGTTCTCCTATTCCAACAGTAAAGATCTGGGAAGTTTCTGCAGTTCTTTTTCTTACTTAGGGATATATCTAAGGGGCCCCGTAACATATTTCAAACGCGGACAGCAAATGTTGCAACGTAGGCGTGGGGGGCCGTAGGAACATGTCAACCGAGGAATATGGCACGGCAGCCAGAAGCCAATTCAAGATTTGGATTAAATATGCACCTGCAAAGCACCCGCTATTAATGCATGCTTTATTTTTTCGGCGAAGAGAGAATAGAAAAATGCGCTAATGAAGACTACTCGCAGGCGCTCGTTCGTGCTATTCCTTGGCGTCCTTGTCTACAGAGTGAGCGCTGAAAAAAGCACCTAGTATGAATTAAAGCTAACTCGCGCTGATTTCAGTACTTCCACCCGCTCTTCTTTCAACCGATCACCGCATGAGTTTCACGCACTACGAAACAGGTTGAAAGCAGTCAACGCAGATGCCGTGGTTGTCCCTGCAGTGACTCTGGGGAAGCTTGTCTGGGGAAGCGCGAATACATTCAAAGGAAAAGTGTCGGCCCGCATATCCACGAGGTGAATGATGAGGATTGGGGCGAAGCTTAGTGGCAGCTCCGTTAAAGAAAGGCGATTAAAATGCGATTAAAGTTCTTTGCTCTCTCTCACAAGACAGCAGATGGAAGAGTGAGAGAGCTCGCGCGCCTCCCACACGCGCCCTCCTAGTAGCGCGTTCCGAGTAGGTAACGCGCTACAACAACGGACGGACAGACCCAAACCTTAAGGAGTTTCGCCGCTAAGCGAGAACAGAAAATGTTGAAGTTCATGACGCATGCTAACATGCCTTCTTGACACTTTTCCGCCCACATCTGTGTAGCTTTCAGGGCGCTCAACGCGTCGCAAGGAGCGTGAATGCGCTCAGGTTGCAGAATTACCCTCAAACCTGACGCTGCAGCTCCGCTTGTAGTGGATGGACTTCGTGAGAGGTCCCTAAGTAATGACACTCGAGGTTATTGCTTCAAAAGGTATTGCAGGGGTCCTTGATGTAGCAAGTAAGCCTATTAAAAACAGCACCGATATTAGTCGTGCCTATGGAAACCGACATTCTCTCTTAGGGTTTCTTGATTAATCTGTTCTAATACGCTTGTAAAGCTGATTGAGGCGTTTCGTGTGGTTCCCATTATTGATGTACCAAAACAAATAGACACAACTTGATCAAACGCAAATAACGTCATCATACTAAAATAGCTAAAGTTGCTCGTGTCATGCAGTACGCCGCAGTTCATACAC
>JABSTT010005950.1:0-18021 GCA_013339685.2 Hyalomma asiaticum | reverse complement strand
GATGCCAGCGGCCATGGAATCGGCGCCGTCCTCGCACAGCGTCAGTGCGGCCGAGAATGCGTTATTGCCTACGCCAGCCGCCTTCTCTCCAAACCAGAGCAGAACTACTCCATCACAGAACGAGAATGCATTTCGCTTGTATGGGCCATTGCTAAATTTCATCCCTACCTATACGGACGCACCTTTACTGTAGTGACTGACCATCATGCACTCTGCTGGCTCTTCTCGCTCAAAGATCCTACAGGCCGTCTCGCTCGTTGTGCTCTCCGTCTCCAAGAATACTCGTTCTCGGTCGTTTACAAGTCTGGCCATCGCCACCAGGACGCCGATTGCCTGTCACGTTATCCCGTTGATCCGCCTGTAGACGCCGAGAAAGACATTGAGGCATGCATGTTGTCCATATCCGATTTACGTAACATAGGCTACGAACAACTCCGAGACCCAGCTTTACGCTCCATCGTGAATAGCCTTGGTTCTGGAACTACAAGTCCTTCACTCCGCATGTTCTGCCTTCACGATGGGATCTTGTACCGCCACAATATGCACTCAGATGGCCCTGAACGCCTTCTCGTCGTACCCTCACACTTGCGGTCTGATGTTCTTCGCCAGCTTCACGATGAGCCAAGTAATATACTACGGGCGCCGCCAGCTTGTCCGGTGCCGGGATCTAGCGGTGCATGCCTATACCTATATCGTCAAATCAAAGCCACGGTGCTATTCAACAGTTTTTTGCTGCACGTTTGACATTTTCCTCCTACCCCGCGACATACTCGCTACCCCAAATGAGCCATATGTCATTGCATTGTACTAACTTCACTTTTACCTGGCCATGGAAGCAGTTTGTGCAGGCGAAATCGAAGCCACAGCGAAAATTTGTTGATGCTATGGACAGCTCTGGTGCGCAGTCACTGTGCCCGTCGATCGCGCAACCTTGAAGGTCTCATTTACTAAAGGAGTCCTGCAACATTTCGAATCTCGATAGCAAACGATGCCTAACAGTCGTGGAGGTTATTGTGAACGTGTGAGCCAAATATTATTGAGCTGCGCGCACCCAACAAATGTCACTAGGCCACCGACTACTTTGCTCGAGGCAGATATATCACTGGCTGAACATACGGTCACGGAAAGGTAGTCTGGAATTATATACTTGTCCATTTTGCATTAAAAGAAATAAAGGAAATCTGAGTACCTGTCTTTAAGAAGACCGAGGTGGGCGAAGGAACCTAGTCGTTGGCGCCAGTGACGTTACTTGTTGAAAGAAGAGCAGGCAATTTGTGGGTCGGTGCTGCTAGTGACGTCACTTGTTGGAACAATAGCATGCGACGGCATGATGTATTTAAAATGAAAGTGCAAATCCACTGCTACTTGCAACACAATAACATTTGGCTCACACGTTCACAGAAGCCTCAACGACTGATTGGCACCATTGGCTCAGTGTGTTCAAAAAGTGTTGCAGGGTCCCTTTCATACCGAGTGCGCTGTGAGCACCGCATGTATTCGTTTGCAGGAATACATGCGGTTTAATCGGCGGTTGTATGGATAACCTGATAGGGCACCAACTGCGTTCTACCACGGCCCCACCGCGGTTATACATTGAAAGCATATCCGCGACGGCGGTTTCAGCGTGTCATATGATGCCAGTAGCATCGTATTCACCAGCTGTACTAAGCCTGGATACTACAACTAGTTTTTGATGGCCCCGCCACGGTGGTCTAGTGGCTAAGGTACTCGGCTGCTGATCCGAGGGTCACGGGATCGAATCCCGGCCGCGGCGGCTGCATTTCGATGGAGGCGAAATGTTGAGGCCCGTGTGCTGTGCGATGTCAGTGCAGGTTAAAGAACCCCAGGTGGTCGAAATTTCCGGAGCCCTCCACTACGGTGTCTCTCATAATCGGAGCTGGTTTTGGGACCTAAAACCCCCCAAAACAACAATAGTTTTTGATGAGTGTGAAGGTGAACTAGTTGCGCGTTTGGTAGAGGTTGCATTCTCAAAGGAGTTGGCTGTTCGACGTGTTTTGTTGAATGACTAGGTATAAAGTAACAGGGTTTTTTCTTAATGTGAAACATGGCAAAATTCGGAGACTCTCAGTTTGATCCTGCACATGTAGACCTGATGGTTATTTCAAGTCCTTTTTAGGACTAGCTTCATGTGCTGTACCAAAATGTTCTTTTTTGTTTTTTGGCTTCCAACTCATGCTTGCCAGTCTGATCGCTGTTCATGTCAGATTTGCATAGATGTACGTAATGTAGTGCTTTGTAGAGAGCTACATCTGTATTTTGTATATGTGAGAATATTGCTTCTTTTTTATTTTTCTTTGCCTCAACGTTTTTATTTTTCGTCGCCTAAGTGTATTCGACTTCAAGCACGTATGTAGGTTCATTATGAAACTGAGGTTGCTTCGATGTAACGTTGCTCGCTTTGACAGATTGTGCACTGCATTACGACGTTGCTCATTATACCGATTTTGTTAATATTTCATGAACTACTTTCTTTGAAGGTCACTTTGGTCAATATTCATTGAAACTTGATTGATGTTCTTGGTTGTCTTTTAAAATTTGCCTGATTACATCAGCTGATGTCCTAGGCAAGTTTTCACTTTCATATCTGAGTCATATGTGATTTCTTTTGTTTATATTCCTTGATTTTATGCGGTGAAGGTGCTGCATAACATAATTGAAAGCGGCTATCACATAGTCATCCATTGTTCTGTCTGTGCTCATATAACCGGATGCGCTGCTGTCATGGTGAATAGCGCATAGTTGTTTGGCTGTTGATTATTGTGTGACTACTAGTGCTCTTTCTGTAGGCCTCTAGCCGTTAATAAGTTCCAAATATATTTAAAGTATTTCTTCCGCAGTTCCTTTTCAATATTTCTGGTTTTATTTCTCGCGCATTTCTCATTTTCTTCTTTTTTTAAACTTGCACGAGTTAGTTTCTCAACAAAATGTTGATGCAGCAGTGTTTCGACTTCGGGATCATTGCCACAGAGGCCTCCTTGTTAGGCCGCTTGCCAAGTAACTACCTATCCTTCACTGTCGAAAGATATGTCATTACTATTTCTGGTAGATTTGCTTCATACTCTACAAATTACATGCTAGATTGATTTTTGTATTCATGAAGACCAATTTTGACTTAAATGCTAATACTGATGAAGCCTTTGTTGAGAACTGTGTACCTACCTTACTGCACTATTTTTGCTCTGTTGCACTCAGTGCTGATGCCTTTAACCAGGAGAAAAAAAAAAGAGTTCCGGGCAAGTGCGATGCCAGGACTTCTTCCTAGGACGTAACTACGAAAGTATTCGGCTGGCACTACCCCCCACTCTGCAGCACTGAAAAGATTATGGTGCAGCTGGTAACATAGCAGGTGATAGCTACTACCAGGGACGGCGTCCGCGGATTGTGGTGCGCCCCAAAATTATGATCCCGTTGACACCTTAAGAACCACAGAGTTAATGCCTTAGTCGTGCAAAAAATGTCTTATGGTTATTTGTACTCGTAAGGCGTTAGCCTACATTCTGAGGGTGGTAACCAGATCAAAATTTTGGTGAGCGCGCCCCGTTCCCGAGCACGATTCCTGCTTCTTTTTCAGATTTCGGCTAACGTTTCAGGAACAGCTTTTGGATGACGTCTTTGGTAAGTCTTTAAACGGATTCAGAAATCCCGGTAAATGGGATTATTGGAGGCTCCCCCAAGCCGTCGAAAAGACCAGATTTTTGATGACGTTTCGAAGATGTTCAGGAAACGTCTTGTTTATGTGCAACAAGACGGACAATAGACGAGATATACGACGTATCCTAGACTAAAGCTTCTTACGCGTGCCTTTTCTGCGATGCCTTTAAAGTCTCAGAAATCCGTTTCGAAGACGTCTTAAATCCTTTCTGTGCTAGCTGGCATCAAGCTGTCACAGAATGCTTTTATTCGCTGCTCTTCCAGCTGTTTCCAAAATAGTCGAAGTTGATTGACTAATTGATTGATTGATTGATCGATCGATCTTTTCACTGACTGAATCTTTTTACATGACTCGGTTGCATCGGTTTCCTCTGGAAATTCTCTATTGTTCCGTCAAGGAAGTGCACGTGTGTGTGCTTGATTGCTAAGTTTTTAAAAGAATTTTACATTGATGGCCGAGACATCCCGCATTCATCAGCCAGAACAGCCGCTACAAGGCGGTGTCTTTTTTGTACATTATTCAGCCCGCGTGATCTCCCGTGACCATTTTTCTCCCTATAACGCGTTCTCTGAAATTACCGGAAATATCCGCTATAGCTAACCATTGATATTTTAAACTTTATTTTCTCTCTGTCTCTCTTGCAAGAGAAAAAAAACTTATTGGCTCTATGTTGGAACTCACGCCCAAGGCCGGGCCTCTTGGTTGACTCACGCATCTTGGTGCAGGGCCTTCTTGATGATGCCGCACATCTGATGATGCCGCAAAGGACAACCGCAGATTTGAACCTAAAGGTGGAGAGTGGTCCACTCCTCCCAGCCGCCGCACTGCTTATTTAGTGGAAGTGTGGATGGAATTGACTTTCTAAACGTAAAGTCCCTAGATCTTCTAGGGACTTTATCTAAAAGTGTAGTTGGCAGGATGATGATTGGTTCGGTTAAGGAAAGGAGGCTAATTACTGCCGCTCATGTCGGGAGCACGGCTAAGCGTCCGGCGGGGGGGGGGGAGGGGGCGGGGTAGGAGAAAAGGGTTGAAAGAGATAGAAAGGAGAGAAAAACAGTAGTGGAGGGCTCCGGAAATTTTGACCACCTGGGTTTTTTAAGCACTGACAACGCACAGTACACAGCCCTCTGGCCGGGATCGAACCCGCGCTTTCTGGTTCGCAGCCGAGCACCATACCACTACATTACCGCGGCGGACCATTTAGTTATTCATTTATTTATTTATTTATTTATTTATTTATTTATTTATTTATTTATTTATTTCCTTACCCTCAGGGTCCGAGGGCATTACAGAGAGAAGTGGTACATATCACAATACATTGTGCAACAAAGCATAAAACAAGGTAAAGGAACTCAGGTTAGTGAACAAAATACAAGTAATGATTATACAGCAACGATGGCAACAAAAACTAAACACAAAAATTAACTCCAAAGGCCGAAAATGTGCATATGAAACAGGAACACGAGAAATAAAAAAAATGAACACGCGCTATAAGAAATGTGCACATGACTCCAATCACATGATTTCTTTATGACGACATATGGTTAATCAAAGTATCTTTGAACTTGGCGTTGTCAGATATTTCGACGACGGAGCAGGGAAGGTGATTCCACTTTGTTGACGTATCAGGGATGAATGAATTAAAAAAAAAAATCACAGCATATTCACGGGGTGAATGATGATGAGTGGGGCGAAGCTCCGGAAGGAATCATCGGTAAACCGTGAAACTCTTCCGTGGAATTCGCCTCACAATTAAATGTGAAACCCTTGAGTAAATGTCATCAAACTATTATAACATCTCGCATCTTTCATCATCAACTACAAGTACCGCTATCTAGTTTTATAACATCTCGCGCATGCTACGAATCCTCACGGTTCAACTATGCACAATGCACAAGTGAAATCTCCCACCGGCACTTCATTGCAAGTCAAGATGCAGTGCCTATATATATATATCAGTGGCGTAAGCAGGCATGGGCTGACCGGGCTGAAGCCCCCCCCCCCCCCCCGAAATTTTTCCGGCCGGTGCCCCACTGCCTATCTATGCTGGCCCATCACATATACGAACAAAGGTGTCCACTCGGCGAAGGTGCGGCTACGGGCATTCGCGTCTTTGTGGTGGGCTTAAAAACGAAGAACGCGGCTCTTTCAACTTGCAAAGGAAGTTATCACTCTATGGCGGGGAAAGTTGTAGCTTGTCTGCAGGGGACGGTGCTGGCAAACGAGGGGCATATGTCATTTATTGGCAAAGGATGCGGCGATAAGAGACTGAAAGGGGAGCTTGCAGTCTTTGCAGCACAGCACTGCGGCAGGCAGACGCTTCTGCAATGTGTTGACAATTAGCTCTCTGCGGTGATGGAAGAACATTGCGAGTCTGCGTACCCGGAAACATGCGTGGTTTTGTTGCGGGTGAAACGTTCGTAGGCCAAGGTCATCGAGCTAGCGAACCAAACACAAAGCAAAGTACGCCGCTGTTCCCTGTGCAACGTCTTCTGTGCCGCCCGATCCTTCTTCCCCTCTTATTCCTGTTTCTGTGGGGCGCTGACGCTTTTGGTACGTTGTATGCGGTCGCGTGGGGAATGTGGCGTACAGTGAATGCGTCTTTTTTTCTTTTTGAGCAGTGCCCCTACATGGGTGGCCCAATACAGCTTCGCTTTCGTCATTTTTCTTGACGACTTACACATGGTAGCAACGTGCGCTCACGCGTGTCCCCTTGCGAGAACGATGCCCCAGAGAGAGAAAATTTCAACCAACCTTCCGAGTGGACAGCACTGCTTTGCAGTGCTATCCACAAGCTAGTAAACTACGGAATAACGAGTCGACAAAAAGACCGCGCTGCGGTTCATCGCCGAGCGTGCACAAGGGTCAACAACTCCGCTACCAGCAGGCGGTGGTCGCGACATTCATTCAAGAAGGGGTGACCATATTCGTATCGTCGCTTTCGCGGCAATATGTCTCAAGGACAGCAGTAGCTCTCCGTTTTCTGGGGAAGCTCATCGTCGCAGCGCCAACAAATGAGCGAGACCTCGAATGCTAAGTCATTTTCTTCAACTGATTTGTACTTACATGATACCTTATATCCTCTGACAATACAGTGGCTTTTTAACGTGCCTACGAGATGTGGATTATATGTGATTATATGTGACCTCGCGTAGTAACGGAGCGAAAGAAGTTGTTTACATCAGCCCCCATGTTTTTCAACAGCAACCTAAGTGACAGCGAAATAAGAAAGTAAGAACGTACAGAGCCCGATGAAGGTCGTAGAGCGTGTAAGAACCATAAGAAAGCTTTCTTTTACAAACTTCTTTTTAACCTTGACGTGTCTAAATCGAGCGCTATGGATGTAATATTGTCAACTCAGTGTAGCAAGCGATCTCGTAAGGTTAAAACACATGACCTTTCAGTTTGCAAAACCAGTGAGATACGGCTAGTAGTAGTTGATAATCTAGTATTTGTCGATGCTAGTGCTGCATCAAGTGAGTACATTTGTGAACTTCGCAAGTTAGAAGCTTACGGCGAACGTAATTGATACAGGAAATATTGGGCCTAATACCGACCCTTGTGCCATTGTGGCTCCCCGAGGCGCGTCGGCGGGCCGAGACACGGGCGAGACACAATCCTATTTTTCGACTGCCGCTGCGGTCAGAGAATCGCTGGGGCTTTCGTTACCCGCGAGTTCTGCGGCAACCTCGCTTTGACAGCAGAGCTGACGTTTGCGCGGCGGCCCCAGATGAGAGTGTGCATTAGTCGGCGACCTTGAAGAAACAGAATGTCGACGCCAAAGCGAACCCAGCGCGCTCATAAGTGCTTGAATAAAGCCATCGGAGCATCCCCGGTATGCTTCGATCACCGAGCAATGCAGTAAGTAGAACTGCTTCTCGTACGCGCACATCTGACCGGCCACAAAGGAGGGACTGCCTACAGGCGCGTCTTTTCACCAGGCACTTCCAGCCTGTGGGCGCCTAGACGGCGCCAAATTGCTTGCACCTGGAGTGCTTCGGAATGGAAGCGGTGGTAGCTAACGCTCGTTACGATAATCTGTACACAAGTGTCGCCGGTTAGGCTGTCCGACGTCCTGTCCGAATGTCGAGTTTTGTGTATGTTTATATTTTGCTTTTTATATTTTTGGAGAGGAGCTGGTACTGCGTTACACTGTGGAGGCGAGTCCCAAACAATGGTCGCAGGGCGGGTTCGACTGGTGCGATTTCTACCGGCGACATTGCCGTAGACAACCATTAGATAGACGCCCTGGTGAGGCGGGCTGTCGGAGAGAAAAACTCGTCTCGGGACAGAGGACAGGGTGGAATTTTGGAGATTCGGGAGACTCGAAGAAAGGCCCTCTGTCGTGTGAAGAAGTAAGCTTCGTTTGCTATCTCTCGTGCAAGCCTGGCCGTTCGGCTCTCCAATCTCGGAGAGACGATGTAGTCTGCGAGAGCACGATGCGAGCAGCAATGATCAGGGAGAATCCGTGAGCCACGGCGCCTTCGAGAGCACCCAAGGACCAGTCCACAGGCCGGCGACGAGACCTATGCGCCGATGGAGCCCACCCAGATAAGCGTTGTCTTCGTTGGCGGCAGCAAGCGCACTTAAGACATTGCGCCGTTAGTTTATGAGCTGTTTTACCCATTGTATCTGCCGTTCATTGATGAGTTTGTTTCCGCTGTTAATTCCTGTGTTGCACTATGCGTTTACGTTGCTCTTTGTTTGCCTTGCATCATTGCGTTCGCTACTAATTGTTAAGTGTATACTTCGATCATGTTCACATATTAAATTCCATGTTTTGATGGCTTAATTAAGACTGTTTCCTCTTCCCGGCCCCAGCACGAATCCGGTTTGGTTAAATGGTTGTTGAGGTGTGTGGCCAGAGGGGGTGATTGCGTGAAGCATTTCGAACGGAGTCGTAGCGTAGTTGTGGTACTTGTGAATTGTTGCGGCTTAGAACCCCCTCCCCCTTTGCGCGAAGTAGGGACATCTCAACATTCCGGAGTTCACTTCAGTGAGTTCCAAATGAGATTTATTGATCGCAACTTGCATTCCGCATGCCTCGAAGTAAATGTAGGATTAAACTGGCGTTAGTCCCAATAGCACCATGGGATTTTTAATTTATCTGGCTAGAAGTGTGAAGTGACAAACCGCATAGAAAGCCTTTTCAATATTAAGAGATATTTTAGCACGTTTTTCAGCTTAACAAATGTGTCAGTAATTATTCTTGAAAGGGCCAGGATGGTGGTGTTTGTGAGTTTAGTGGAGACAAAGCCATGTTTTGGGAGGCCTATAATGTTAATGAGGACGGCATTTTTCTGTAACGCAATAGACTTAATTCTTTTAAAAAAGAAGTGGTAATATGTTCACGACAGATAGATCTGGAGCGGCTTATAATCACAATCGCAGGCGAATCTCTGTTCTTCCTGCAAATGTATCGAAAATGTGGTAAAAGAAGCGCCTGTATAATGTAGCGAACAGGTAAGTTTCGGTGAGAAATCCATAAATACGAAATATATACCAAAATGTCGTCCTGTATGTCTACTAGCATGTTAAGTTGGAGAGAGTCTTCCGGAATTTATCAGGACAACGCCACGATCAATTTATAAAGTGTTTCAAAAAATGTGTTTGTTATAGCGTCATTTTCAGCTTACCTACCTCAGGTATGCTGCCCGCTGTTCCCGGCTGCGCCTGCTATCACGAATTCTTTACAGCATTTCATGCGTATGTGTACATCGATAATTATACTTTATTTTGAAATTATCACAAATGTAGTAGCGTGCGCAAGTGACGAATCTTCGCGGTGGCGGGGAAATAAATGTCTTTCTACTAGATTTCGTCCATACATTGCATTCTGTAAATGTTTTGAATGGGCGAGAGTATCGTTATTTCGGGACCCAGTTGATATGACAACTGAAGGCTGAAGTAGTTCGCAGATGCTGAACGAATGTATACTTATTAGGCGACGGTCCGCGCAAATGCGCCGCGTGCACATTTTCCTTCCGAAAAAAAATAATATATATATATACATATATATATATATATATATATATATATATATATATATATATATATATATATATATATATATATATATATATATATATATATATATATATTGTAAGTTCTTAGCCGAGTTCTTAGCTGCTTTCGGCCCGCTTCCCCATATGTGCGACCATGCCAGACGTCTCTCCGCCACGAACGACCAGATAACACACAACGACTCTGCTGGTGCACCCAGGAGCTCTTCAGCAGAAAAAATCGTGGACTGCCCTGGTACGGAGGCCAGCTGCCTCTCTGTGTGCGGCTCGAGTTCTGCGTCGGTGAGTGGCGGTGGAGCAAGTTTTCCAAATACTAGAGAGCAGCCTGGGATACGGTCCTCATGCGTGCCAGTGTCCAGGCGCATGGGTGTGCCGACTCCGGTAGGGCTGGATATTCCGCGACTTCAGGAACTATCACCATCTCTCGAGACCGACAACGATCTTCACGACAAGAACCATGATGAACAGGACATGTCCGTTTGTACTGGCAATACGTCCCCTGAAAAGGCTGAGCCAGCTCTGTCTTCAGTACCCTCGCTTAACGACTGTACAGACATTCCTTGTTTGCTGAGCAACACCTCGCTGAAGATCGCCGCAGTCGTCCAAGACAAGCTTGTGCAACCTGCCATTCATGGAGTTGTTAAACAGAAAAACGGAGGACGGTTTGCTTCACAAGGCCGGGCCAGGCCCGTTAATTCGAGATGCATAGAGAACTCTACACAGCCGACGCCATCGAACTGCAAGTGGCGTCGCCCTACAAAACGGCAGCGTTCGTCGTGGGAGCCTACGATAGGGCTCCAAGTCACTGCAGCTCAAGGTATGCTACACCTGGCGGCCAACTACGGAAAGCACGCTGCTCTGTCTACTGATCTGCGACGGAAAAGCACCAGGCGAAAAAAACTCCCGCTGCGACATTGCGCGCGACACTCCCTCCCAGAGACACGTCTGGCAGCTTGCCAGGGGAAGTCGCAGCATGGTAAAGACCTTCGACCACCATTGCATAGTAAATGTCGCCTGCTGAATGTGCCCTTGGTGGCCCCGCGAGTCAAATCACAGCATCGGCAATTCCTGCAACGACCACCGCGACACAGCCAGTGCAGGCCCCCTGAGGATTCCTTCCGAATTCTCCAGGACAGACCCGGACTTCTCCAGGACAGACCCGGACAGACCACAGCAAGACAGACCACGACAGACCACGGCAAGCCACCACGCACCGGGACCAATTCCGGTAACGGCTACATAGGCACACTCAGTGCCGGCCACCAGAGGTTTCCGTTGCTCAAACCCAAGTCGGGGCGAGGCCGAGACCGTCCAGCGCGACACAGTCAGTGCCGCCCTCCAGAGACAGTTTCGCCCGTTACTGTCACTCGCAGTCGTGGCCGAGTGTAATGTATATAAACAGAGAGCTCGCCATGCATAAGACGCTCGCGCTAGAAGAGCGCAGGGTAAGAGAAGCAGAGGAAGACGAGGAGCCGAATAGAACAGCCGGCCTGTAGCTAAGGCGCTGTGTCTACGTCTCGTTCTTTATTACAATATATATATATATATATATATATATATATATATATATATATATATATATATATATATATATAACAGAATTGACGATGCGCCTCTTAGAGAACGACGGTTTATTAAGTCA
Source organism: Hyalomma asiaticum (assembly GCA_013339685.2). Lineage (NCBI taxonomy): Eukaryota > Metazoa > Arthropoda > Arachnida > Ixodida > Ixodidae > Hyalomma > Hyalomma asiaticum. Next base: position 6,683 of record JABSTT010005950.1, on the reverse strand, counting down.
ACGTTTCGGTCGGAGCCCGACCTTTTTCAAGTCTTGAAAAAGGTCGGGCTCCGACCGAAACGTTGACTTAATAAACCGTCGTTCTCTAAGAGGCGCATCGTCAATTCTGTTATAAACTAGCGGCAACCCAAGCTATTTTTGCATATACAGTCCTATATATATATATATATATATATATATATATATATATATTGTAAAGAAGAGAGACGTAGACACAGCGCCTTAGCTGCAGGCCGGCTGTTCTATTCTCCACATCGTCTTCCTCTGCTTCTCTAGCCCCGCTTTGCAAGCGCGAGCGTCCGAGCCCCTGTGCAGCTTTTCGCCATTACAATATATATATATATATATATATTGTAAAGAAGAACGAGACAGACACAGCGCCTTTGCTGCAGGCCGGCTGTTCTAATCTGACTTCCTCTTTCTCTTCTTTTGCAGCACGCTTTTTCAAGCGCGAGCGTCCGAGCCCCAGTGCAGCTTTTCGCCATTACACTCGGCCACGACTGCGAGTGTCGGTAACGGCCGAAACCGCGTCTGGCGGGCGGCACTGGCTATGTCACTGTGGTCCATCTTGGCTACGCAATGATTTCTCCTGTCGAGGTGTCACTCCGTTAAGTCTCTGGTGGGCGAAACTGGCTACAGCGTTGCGGCCGCTGTTGCACGCGTTGCGAGCATGGTCTGCCAAATATGTCCGGCGGGCGGCATTGGCTGTGCCTCGCTGGTCGATCCTGCGTCCGCGGCGAGTTCGGGCGAAATTTCGCCAGTGGCGGACCAGGAAGCCGAAAATGTCTGTGTCGTGGTCGCAGCGGGCAAACGTTTCGTTGCAGCTTGTGACCGGGAGGACTTGAGCCCCGTACAACCATCTGTCGGACTAGCCGGTTACACTGACCATGACCATTTGCCTTTGTCAAGGCCAGCGAAGAGCCTGAGTCAACGGACCTTGGTGATAACCCTTTTGAAGGAATGGCGTCCACGTCCCGGGGTGTGTGGGCGATGTTCAAGCCAGGGGTAGACTTTGGCTGTAGTGACGGATCTTTGATAAAAGTGGCCTCATCCGCGGTATAGACATTGCCACTTTCTGGAGGGGCACAGCAGGGCGAATTGGGAACTTCAGCACACTCGGCCAATGACTGCCTTAACGGCCGGGGACATGACTGCGAGTTGTTTTGATATGTTTCCTGGAAGGCATCATCTCTACACAGGTCAGAGGCAGGTTCCCTGGCAAACAACAACGCTTCGTGTTGCGCACGGTGTCCAGGGGGCGCAATGGAAGTCGTTATGGATGGCTGGTCCTCGGCATCTGACTCACATGTCAGCTGGGCAGGATCACTGGAGTAAACGTGGTCCGAGTGATGTGGTTGGAATTCGGTCCCTTCTGTTGAAATCTGTGTAGACAAACACAGCTTGAGACCGATCATCATGTCAGGGCAGGCCGTGATGCTCTCTGCCGATGAGCTGCAGTTCGAAGCTGCAGCCTCGAGGCAGTGCTCCTCCTGAGCTGCTTCCTCGGAAGTGTACCGGTCGGATTCGCTGGTGACAGGGTTATGGAGGCGAATCCGTCCGAAAACGGCGATCAGCCTGGCGCTCCATTCCTGCCAGGAGTGTTGGCTGACGCCCTCGTACCGGTGCCATGCTGCGGCCGCACCACCAATGTTGTTGATGCCCACGAGCAGCTTGTATTGGTCCGGCCAGGCATACCGGGCACCGAGTACGTTCACGTCTTCGATCCACTGATCAGCATCATCTTGGAATCCTCGGAACGTCGGTATTTTCCAAGCGGCCGGTGGAAGCAACGGAGCAGGAGAGGACGCCATGGAGGAGGCTGTTTCTAAGAGTACGCTGATTACTCGCAAGAACTCCACGGCACTCTCGGGGGAGCCACTAAGTGTTCCGGCGGAGAGCGCAGGGTCCGCGTTAATTAACGTGAAGAGCGTGTCACGCATTTGCGCGATGGAACTCACGTGCTCTGCTGCATTGCCGGGTGAGCCGCCTAGAGCACCAGGCGTGGTGTCCGGAGACAATACGGTGGCCCCGGTGATCCCGCTGGCGGCATCCGCGGCGAGGCGAGGGTGGGCAGCAGATTCGTGGACGTGGTGGGCTGGTCGGATACCGGACCAGTCCAGGGCGCCGTCCTCAGATGGTGCACCCGTGGCTTGGGACGGCGGTCTCCCGGCGGGTACAATCAGCAGCCAAGTCGAGTTCACAGCTGCGTTCCGCTTATGATTTGCGGCTGGGTCGTGGACAGAGACGGCTCCGTGTTGGTCGACTGCGCCATTGTAAAGAAGAACGAGACAGACACAGCGCCTTTGCTGCAGGCCGGCTGTTCTAATCTGACTTCCTCTTTCTCTTCTTTTGCAGCACGCTTTTTCAAGCGCGAGCGTCCGAGCCCCAGTGCAGCTTTTCGCCATTACAATATATATATATATATATATATATATATACAGTGAGGCTCCGTCCATCCTGTCCGTCGAAAACTCCTAGCCCCCCCCGAAAACAATTTCTGGCTACGCCACTGATATATATATATATATATAGATGGGTTGCCAGTGAACGCTTCTCCAACGCGAGCAGTCGGTATTTCTCAATCAAGAAACTCACTAGGAGACGCTGCCTGCGCCAACGTTGTCTCTCGCGGGCGAGCGCGTGCCGGGAGCCACGCGCTCGCCCTCGGCGCGTGCGTGCCTCCCGGCAGGCACGCGCCGGTGGCTACCTACTACTAGGGACGCACAACCCATGCCTTAAGGAGAGAGAGAGAGAGAGAGAAACAAACATTTATTTTCGAGACAGTGTTCAGAACACCATCCAGGGTGGGTGGTTGCGAAAATCCAGGAATTGTGCAACGAGCCAATCAGGATGCATGAACTGGAAGCTGCCCTCAAGGGTTCGAAGCGACGCAGTGCACCAGGAGCTGATGGTATCACCTTCCAGATGCTCCGCAACTTGGAGGAAGGAGGCCGCCAACAACTCCTGGAGCTCTATAACGATGTCTGGAGCACTAGCGAGCTGCCGGAGACCTGGCGTACAGCAGTGGTTGCTCCGCTGCTGACACCTCGGAAACCCTCCACGGTCCTCTCTTCGTACAGGCCGGTCTCCCTCACATCTGCTGTCTGCAAAGTGCTGGAGAAGGTGGTCCTGGCAAGGCTTGAATGGGTGGTCGACGAGCTGCACTACTTACCGGAACAGCAAACGGGCTTCCGACGGCATCGTTGCATGGCGGACTCCATTGCCGACGTCATTGCCACCCTGGAGGACGCTAGGAGCTGTGGGGACGTGGCCATGCTGCTGCTGCTAGACGTGGAGAACGCGTTCGATGGACTGCCTCACGCGACCATCCTGGCGGCCTTGGATCGTCTCGGCATCAGCGGTTGCCTCCGAGGCTTTGTGAATGCCTTCCTGTCAGGGAGAACCTTCTGCGTCCGTCTTGGAAAGGAGACGAGTCAACCAAGGACCATCACCGCTGGTGTCCCACAGGGCTCTGTGCTCAGCCCCTTCCTTTTCAACATGGTACTCGCGGGACTTCCAGCTTCCCTCCCGGCAGATACCAGGTTCCACGCCCACTGCTCCCTCTATGCCGATGACGTGGCACATGGGTACGGGGACCCAGGCGGTCCATCCCAGGCATCAGGAGATCTCTGCAAGCTGCCTTGGACGCGGCGATCTCCTACCTCGGAAACATCGGCCTCAAGGTCTCTGCCACCAAGACTGAGGCCCTGCTGATCCACCCGGTTGCCTCGGCCGGGCTCTACGTCAGGCGACTGAGGGTTGGCAACAACAGCCTGCCATGGAAGCCGGTGGTGAAGTACCTGGGTTTCACCATTGACCACCGGCTCACCTGGATCCCGGCTGCTAAGGCCGCTGCAGCCAAGGTGCGACGAGTCCAGGGGGCCATCGGAAAATTGCAGCAACGTGGCCGCGGCTGCTCTACCAAATGGGCGCTGCGGCTGAACCAGGCTGCTGCATCATCCATCCTGCTCTACGCCTTCCCGCTGGTCAACCTGACGCCAGCTACGAGGTGTCTGCTGGAAGGGCTACACAGGGATGCGTTGCGCTCCATCCTGGGGCTCCCCAAGAACTCCCCAGTAGCAGCGACCCTTGCAGAGGCTGGCGAGTGACCTCTGTTGCTACGCATGCTCCAGCGGGCACTCGGGCACATCGACCGCCTCCACCATGCCGCCGATGGAAGAGCCCTGCTGGAACGCCTTCGATGTCAGCCGCACTCTCGGATGGGCGGCCTTTGTCAGCTGTACCACCAGATGATCCCGGATCCACCCGTGCCTGTTGCTCCTCCACCGCCACACCACCGCCCACCTGAGGTCCATCTCTCACTGGACGGGGCAACGAAACGACGCACACCTGCGGCCACTCTGCAGCAGGAAGCTTCCTGCAAACTACAGGAACAACTGAAGGGGAGGCTCCAGGTGTTCACAGATGGATCCGTGCTGCCAGACGGGACCGCAGCAGCAGCATGCGTCATCCCTGCCAGGGCCCGCAGCAGGCAGTGCCGGCTGCCTTTCCCTGCAAGCTCCACAGCCGCGGAGCTGGCGGGACTCCATCTGGCTGCAGATCTACTGGCGGAGGACATCCCTGAAGAACCGTTTGCCATTCTCTGCGACAGCAAGCCGGCGCTGCAGACCTTGGCTAACCACCGACGTGCTGGGCTGACCGGAAGCCTCCTGGCGACGGAATTTGAGGCCCTTGCTGCTACCGGAGTGTCCGTCTCCTTCCACTGGCTGCCCTCGCACGTGGGCATAGCTGGCAACGAGGAGGTGAATACACTTGCGAAAGCTGCCCACCTCCTTAGTGTCCCGCTGACCCAGGCAGTGGCGGCGAGGGACTATTCGCAGGCCCGCCTCCAGCGCCTCCTCGTCTCGATTCACCCTGACCCAAGGGTGGCAAGCGGGCACGGCCCCAAGCCACTTCCCGAGAAGGGCCTTACGAGGAGAGCCAGGGCCACACTCCTGCGACTGCGGACTGGCTGCATCTGGACAGCAGCCCGCCGACACGCCAAGGGCCTCTGCGCCTCTCCAGCCTGCAGCCGCTGCAGGGATCCTGAGACTCTCGAACACCTCCTCTGTGCCTGTCCCGGACTTGCACAGGAACGTTCGAGGGTCATCTCAGCCTACCGGAGGCAGGGACTTCCAGCCACCACACTCCACCACTTGCTGTTCCCGACTCGCCCCCGTCTACCAGCGCTGCAGACTCTGGTGGACTTCATAGATGAGACGGGCATCGCAGCCTACCACTGAGCCCGGGTTGCCCTCCCACGCCTCCCCTTTCCGCCGGCTTACTTCTGCAGTGCTGAGCGAACCCTGACATCTCTCATTACCTTTCTGTCCTCTTTATTTCCCATCATCCCCTCCCCAAGACGCTGCGCCGTGCTCCCAGTTTGGGCTGCAGAAATAAGCGTCTTTTCCTTACCATAATCACTACCACCACTCTTGGTGGGAGGATTCCTTATTCCAGGAACCCTCTGGCCGCAATCGCATCCCGGGCTCTGGTGACGAGCCGTCGTTGGTCATCCAAGTCCCGGGTGGTGATTCTGGCCTCCCACGTCTCACGAGGAGGTTGACGTCTTCGGGTGCTACAGGCTTGCTTACGCTGTCTGCCTGGCGCCACGGGCACTCGAGCAGTAGGTGCGCCAGTGTGTCTGGCACATCGCAGATGGGGCATTTGTAGGTGTAACACGTTGGGTAGAGGCGATGTAACAGGATGCCGTGTGTGTACGTATTGCTCTGAAGCCTTCGGAATGCGGTACTTTCCTCTTTTGTCAACTTCGGGTGAGGTGGCGGATACACTCGTCGTCCAAGGCGGTAGTGCTGGAGGATGGCGTTATATGTCATCGGTACGCTTTCTCGCTCTGCTTCAACGTCGAACGACCGCTGTTCTTGTGAGGAGGCAAAGGAGGCCCGGTTGACGTGACCGCGGGCCGCGGCATGAGCCGCTTCGTTCCCCTCGAGCCCCTCATGACCCGGGAGCCACTTTACGTAGGTGTAAGGGAGCGGAGTGCGTCGGTTGTTTAGAAGTTTGACTGCTTCGACCGAGATGCGACCCCTCGTGTAGTTGCGCACTGCGGCTTGCGAGTCCGTGAAGACTACGATGGTGTCTGTGCTTGTGGTTGTAGCGAGTGCGATCGCCGCTTCTTCCGCCGTCTCGGCGTTCCGGACTTTGACGGTGGCGGACGCCAGCTCTTTGCCTGTTGAGTCGACGACACTCAAGGCGTACGCATTCCTGTGTGGATATTTCGCCGCGTCGACATAGCAGGCATTTGGATCGCGCGTGTATTTTCGTCGGATGGCGTCGATTCGATCGAGCCGGCGCTTGCGATGATGCTCGGGATCCATGTTACGCGGTAGTTTGTCGATGCTCAGGCTTTCTCGCAAACACGGCGGTATCTTCACCTTGCGATCGGCATCGCAGATGTAGCGCTCTCCGTAGCCGAGGCGAGCAAGGACTGATCTGCCTGTCGATGTAAGCTTCAGCCTCTCAAGTTGGTTTATGTGATGCGCTTCCGCCAGCTCTTGCCACGTGTTGTGCACACCCATTCTGAGGAGTCGAGTAGTTGAAGCTACGGGCGGTAGTCCAATGGCGAGCTTCGTAGCCTTGCGGATGAGCACATTTAACTTGTCAATTTCAGAAGCTTTGAGCGCGAGGTACGGAGTTCCGTATGTAATCCTGCTTATTAAAAG
>JABSTT010005949.1:0-14872 GCA_013339685.2 Hyalomma asiaticum | reverse complement strand
CGCCCTATTTATGTTACAACTTGGCGAATTTTCTCTTTAGCATTGTCCCTTCGTTTTCTGCTGCGGCTGTTCAGTGGTGCTTGAATGCGGACCCAACAGACGCAAGTGCAAACCCGGCCTTGTGGTCGCATTTTGATGGAGGTGCACTCCAATGGATGTCAGTGCATGCCCAGGTGGTCAAAACTCCGGGAGCGCCAATACGTCATGCCTCGCCTTTCCACTCTTTCATTCCTTTTCCCCCATGACTCTAAGACACAATGCCTACAGCGGCTTTGAAAACAGCGCTGCCTCCTGAAGTGAATCAACTATTCCTGCTTGCTTTTCGAAATCGCTCGCAAAAGTTAACACAACCCGGTGCATGGGAGTGGAGCGCTGCAAGATACATTGTTACAAACTGAAATTTCTGCATAGCTAAAAACTACAGCTGTGCGAATAGGAGAATTTTCAGTGCGAAGTGAATTCAAATATTTATGTTCAAGTGCAAATAGAATCGAGTGTTTTTCGAATGATTTTGAGTAATACCATATCTAATTATGGGGCCAAGTGCTCTGGGACCTCCTTCTGTATATTCATGTAAGCATTTATGTCTTATACGAAAATAAATTGAAACTGAAACACTGAAATGTACTGTCAAACATGGGCAAAAAATTTATTGCACGACGCATATGCCCACAGTGTCATTCCAAAGTCATGAAGAACAGTCCAACACTGAACTGTACAATAGAAAGCTGAGGTAACTTCGGCACACTACACGGGTGGTAGCCACGCCGCAGTACGAGAGTGTTCGCCGCAATAGGCGAGTGTTGGCTACACCTTGATAACACCGGTGTTATACGGCGAGGCGAACTACTTGCAGGAATGGGCCACTTGTCATGAGACAGCATATTTTTTTAATTGGCAACTTCTTTACCAACTTCTTATTCGAACTATTCGCTTGAATAGTAAAAGTTAAGTGCAAATCGAATAGCGAACTCAATTAGAAAATTATTTGAAATTTCGAATATTCGCACATCTCTACTAAAATCCCATTCTCTATTGAACTTGCAAAAGCATACGTTAGTGCGAACTGCTGTGTTTACAACGAAAAGCACTGAATGTATATGCAGTAACAAACAAGGCCAATCGACAGTCTGAGTTGTTGGTTTTTTGTGTAATTCTGCGATATTTGAGGAAACTTCGCATAAAGTAAGTCCATACAACTGGTCAATTATCTGCTTAGGCTAGACAAAGACAATTATTTTGTCGATATTCTATACATGTTGTATTCACTCATGATTGCTAGTCTGCTCAACGAGGTATGCTCCACAGTAGACGTAGTTATGACATATAACTGCACTTTTCTTATCAACAATTTCAACTTGTATCTCTGGATACAATCCTGCTTTTGTATCCTATTATGCAGGGAATTTGTTTTGTGTCCAGCACACTCAACGAATGATTTTATCTGATTTTGCTTTACTTGTGATTGAGGTATTTTTCTCTAACACTTCTAGCTGACGTGGTTCGAAAATTTGGCCCTTCGAACGTTTATAGACATTTCCTGTTTAACTCCGTTCCTTTAAAACTAGGAATAGAAAGACGTGCAAGAGAGTTCTCAAAAGGATGGATGTTCCAGAGGTCCGCAAAGGCTTGCCCTGTAATGCAGTGCTCATGAAATGGCCATGTTTCTCACTATGCCTGCTTTAGCTACTTTCCCTAACGCTTGCTGAGTTATGTGAAAACATCTCTAGCTGTTTCTGATGTGCTGGCAGGCCTTCCGACCGTTAAAAAAAAAGCTAAAGAAAGCTTGCGTACGAATTATGAGTGCAGTGCTGCATAGGTTCAGAAACGAAGATGGAATTAAATAGCAAACTGTAAAACGCAAGTTCTGTAGGGCCAGGTCTTAAAACGTTCAACTACCTGTGCGGTCCTCGCCGTCTAGGGTCTAGGGGGTCTAGAGTTATAGGGTATAGGGCTATAGGGTATCTGTAGTGTAAGGCCACAGCGTAACCCGTGGCAGGACGACGGAGAGGCCTAGCTGTGGTAGGACGCGTAGAGCGACGACACGGAGTTTCAGCCAGACTGACGAGAGACTGGCCCCCGCCTCGTCCCCAGGATTCCGGCTCACGCGCCGTCCGCCCCCCCCCCCCCCCCTCGGCTGTTTGCGGCGGCCCGCCGCGTTACTCTATGGGAGCGGAGAACAAAACAGTTATAACTCCTCTCCCTTTCCGATTTGCCAATTGCTCTCCCGGTTTCAAGTAGCAAACGTACAAACCTTTATTCTACCGGAGTTACAGCTTCGTAGTCGCAACAATATTCGCGGTTCCACGCGCATTTATAGATTAAAGCATTGGTTCTATGGGAGCCCTCTGAAATGTTGGTCACTTTTTCGCCTTTTAATCGCTACTGTGGTGTCATTTTTTAAAATATCCCATTGCTATCCGGGATTTAGGTAGTGTAATATCTTAGCATTAAGAAGGTAAGGGTATTGCAGTCGCATGGTAAAAAAAGTTCCACGGTCATAAAAATGACCGTGGACCGAGAAAATTAGAGTTACTGTATAAAGGTAGTATATACAGTAACTCTAGAGAAAATAAACTGATAGCGCCCTCTCTCGACTAGGCAGCGCGCACGGTGCGGGTCCGCGGGAGAATTGAAATGGGCATCGTTCGTTCCGCAAGGATCTTTATTCATTTGTGCTTTGCGACAGTGTTCCTTGTGGCGGTATGGTGCTGCGATCAGGTAAATATTTGTTAGTAAAGGGCGAGATATTCAGTGTGTGGTTGTATACTTCTACAGAGGGTGCTTCAGCTAAATTCCGGCACTCTTAACAAAAATCAATGTGCATGTTAACAGAATAAAACTAGCTTAGTATTATTTACTGTCGTCTTGACCACCTCAAGCTACTTTTAATATGACCTCAGGTAATTAGTTCTTCTCAATTACATGGCCAACTTTTAAACGGTGGCTTTATAAGCAATGTGTTGCATGGGGAAGTTGTAAAGCATGTTCTACAGTGTCGTGTTAAGTGGAATACCTTTAATTATTTTGGGATTCTGAGAAAGTACGCAAGATTTAAAAAGTACCACGTGACCAGGCGCTTACGCACCTAGTCACGTGGTATATTTGCAGCATCAAACTTGCTAAGAACGAACCACCGACGATGACTGTACTGAATTGACACAATAAAAGATTACATACGGTGGCCCCACATTTCGCCCTTTCCTCTTGTCCATGCACGCCGTCTGCATGCATCATCGATAATTAATTCTCGGCGCATTTGGGAGAGCTAATTTTGCTGCGGGAGAGCGCTAGTCGCGTGGTATTTTTTTTTCAGATTGTGCGCACTATCTTAGAAGCCAACAAAAATTAAAGCTATTTCTCTTATTATCGAACAAATACATTATTTGGGTCCTAATTAACATGCTTTACAACTTCGCTGTCGAACATACTGCGTTCTAAGCAACCATTTAAAAGTTGCCTAATTAACTAATAATAAATATTTACCCGAGGTAATAAAAAATTAGCCGAAGTTCGTGAAGACAACATGTGAATAACACTTAGATGGTTAAATCCCCGTAACGCGCACGTGGAGCTTTTTTTTAATGGTGGCGCGAGTTGGTTATTTTACCGAATAATTTAGCAAACATTATAATCTGCGTTTTTAAATTAGTGGGTACTATCTATAAGAATATCTGTTCACCTAAAGCAATGGTGGCTACACGTTCTTATAATCAATAAAATCATGATAACAACGAAGAGCTCAGCTGCGTCCATAAACCTATTGGGCTAACCTTCAACACTTGCAAATAAGCATATTTGGCAGTCTCGAATGCCTTTATGCGAGATTTGACGAGACTGTCATAAGCCGTGGCATTGCCCCTGCACATTACCACCAGCTCCGCTTTGATTGTTTGAACCATGGAACATTCAAAATAAGCCAAGCAAAACAAACCGCTTGAAAGCCGACATCCCGTCCTTAGCGACTTGACGAAACAACGAGGGCAAAAAAAAAAAAAAAAAAAATCCCTTCAGTGTTTGAAGTGATTCTTCGAATGCGAAGACGAGGCGCTTCGTTCGTAAAGTGCCACAAACACAGAGAGTTCTACTATATAGTTGTAAGCGTCCGTCTCTCGTCCCCTTCCAACCGCATTCCAACCGGGCAGGCACCGCGGCCGCCCCCCCCCCCCTCTCTCCCCTCCCCCCCCCCCCCCCCACACACTTTGGCTTGTTAGAGGGCCTGTGTCGCACCAAACCACTCACTCCCTTTTCTCCCATGTTTACTAAAAACTGGGAATCGAATGAGTTTCGGCACATCCTTGGTCGGCGCGGTAGTGCAGTGGTTACGGGTGAAAAGTAAACATTTTTACAACGTTAATTGTCTGATTAGGTTAGATGATGATGGTAACTGGGTGATATCTCCAACCAATTTTATTTAAGATTAATATCCAACGTTTCAAAGCCCGCACGTCTCCTCCATGTGGGCGTAACTGGTTCGTTAGCGGTGGCGACAGTGCACGGGGAAAGGGAGAAGAGCAGGGAGAGGTGGCGGCAACAAGTGAAGGGCAAAGGGGGCTCCCTCCGGTGGCGCATTCTGTGGAGGTTGATGCCTTCGCTCGTTCTACGCGATGCGCAGACAGGAGCGGAGACTTGTACAGACACGGCCGCTACGAGTGCGTTCTATGTCAAAGCAGGGACGGCAGAGCTAATTGGCCGCTGTGAACACACTCCGATCCGATATGTCCTGCTTACCGCTATATATCCACGGTAGCGGGATCCGGTGTTGTCATACCGGGGCGCCTACAGTAGGAGCGCGGCATCGGACGCTCGGCACGTGATAGCAAAATACATAAAGTTAAATCGGCGTAACAGATCTTGATTCGGATTACGCATTGCTGCGTGCGGTCGCTTTCAGTCGTGATGATATGGTCGCTGTCTCTTCATCGCGATCTTGCCCCCAGATCGTTATTCGGCCGACGTCAGCGCAAAACTGCGTCCGGGCTAGTGTGGGCCGCGTAACAGCTCTCACTATTGATAAGATAAATAAATTCGATCCGAATCGGGGTTGACCACGCCTAAAGCTGCTCCTGCGACACCGGTGTTAACTCAATTATCTTGCATCAGGCATTTGGCCGCTACGTGTTGCTGGCCAAATATACGTCTTTACACTGTGCTCAGCGCATTACTCTTTGAAACTTTCGAAGTAAGCGCTGAAATGGCACAAAAAGACAAAGAAAGAAAAACGCCCGATGCAGGAACTGGCTCACAAAAGGCCAATGGTTTGCGAGTTGTGGAAGCTTGATTTCAACACTGGAAAATATCTTACGTATGTCAGCCCCATAATTCCGTCATAATTGCATGGCTTGCCAATAATTGTTACTGCCCGGGTAAATTAGGCCAATGTTTCCTCTCTTAAGAATGGCTCTTAGCAATATTGGTTAATGATTCTGTAACGTGGACCAATGTGTCGTGTCCATTAAACTGGCTCGACCAATAATGGTGAACGATTCTATAACATGGAGCAACGTATCATGTCTATTGAGATGGCTCGGTCAATACTGGTGAATGATTCTGCAATGCGGACCAATGTGTCATGTCCTTAGAAATGGCTCGGCCAATACTGGTTAATGACTGTGTAACTCGGACCTACGATGGCATGCTATAAGAGTGGTACAGCCAATATTGGCATTGCGTTGTCAATTCCAGCCCATGGTTGGGCGCGGAACAGCCAATGCATTTCCAACACTGGCCCCTCTTACTGTGCGGCCTGGGTAGCTACCTTTCATTGACGGAAGACAAGTACGACATACAAGTCCGTAGGCTGACGTAGAACTCAACTAATTCAATGCTATAGGTTTCGTACGTACCCGTCATCCCCGAATTTTCTTCCTATCGCTATCTGACGCGAATACTGCGACCCACACGCTGCCATGAAGGCATTAATTTGCGATTCACTTGCTGCCTTTGTTGATCCCGGCGAAGTCGTCCAGCCGTTCGCGACGGTAAAGAAGCCGCCGGGTACGTAAGCACTCCCAGGCAGCTCCGTGCTTAAAGGAACGCTGCTAACCGACTCGTGTAGATTTTGCTCTCACTGCCAAACTTTCGCGCACTGAAGAGAACATACGTCCGTGAACGAGCACCAAGAATATACTCCTTTGTTTTTGCGAGGAGAGACGGAAAAAGGTAACAAAAACAGCACAATTATACAGTCAGGAGAGCTTTTCTGTCTTTTACCGCACGTGCAAGCGCGAGCTTAGCCAGAACGTTCAGAGGGGAGAGGCTGTATTGTTTCTGGCGTTGTGGGAGGGAGGCCCACGGGCTGCGTCGTGAACGCGACTGCTGGCGAACCTTTTAAGTAGTTTTCTTTTAAATGCGAAGCATTTCTTAGCGAACTTCGGCGAGTTTGAGCGTATCTATCTATCTATCTATCTAGCCGCCTACGATTTTGTGCTCTCCTGGCCGTTTCGCTAATCGGATGTTTACGAAAATTGGTATGCCACATCATGACTACATGACGAACATAAATGATAGGTCATAACATGAAAATCATGATACGCATGTCATGAGCGGCATGATTTACATGCCACGGTCTTAGTGCTCTCCTGGCTGTTTCGCTAGTGGGATGTATGCGAAAATTGGTATGGCACAACATGATTGCCTGACGAACATAAATGGCAGGTCATAACATGAAAATCATGACATGCGTGTCATGAGCGGCATGATTTACATGTCACAGTCTTGGTGCTCTCCTGGTCGTCTCGTTAATGGGATGTATACAAAAATTGGTATGCCACAATAAGACTGCATGGCGAACATAAATGATAGGTCATAACATGAAAATCATGACGTGCATGTCATGAGTGGCATGATTTACATGCCACGCGTTTCAATAATGGGACGTATACGCAAATTAGCATGCCACAACATGACTGCATCACAAACATAAATGACAGGTCATAACACGAAAATCATGACATGCATGTCATGAGTGACATGATTTACATGCGACGGTCTTGGTGTTCTCCTGGCCGTTTCGTTCATGGGATGTATACGAAAATTGTTATGCCACAACATGACTGCATGGGGGACATGACTGACATGTCACAACATGGAAATCATGGTATGCATGTCATGGTCGACATGATTTACATGCCACGCGTTTCGTTCACAGGATGTATACGAAAATTGGCGTGCCACAAGATGACTGTATCACGAATGTAAATGACAGCTCATAACATGAAAATCATTACATGCATGTCATGAGCGACATGATCTACATGCCACGGTCTTAGTGCTCTCTTGGCCGTTTCGCTAGTGGGATGTGTAGGACAATTGGTATGCAACAATATGACTGCATGACGAACATAAATTACAGGTCATAAAATGAAAAGCAAACATGCATGTCATGGGCGGCATGATTTACATGCCAGGCGTTTCGTTAATGGGACGTATACCAAAATTGCTATGGCACAACACGACAGAATGACGAACGTAAATGACAGGTCATAACATTATAATCATGACACGCGTGTCCTGATCGGTATGATTTACATGTCATGGTCCTGGCGCTATACTGCCGTTTCGTTAATGGGATGTACGGGCTCCGTCTACTGACCAGAGGAAGCTAATTAGCTCTCGTCGGACGGCTCAGTATGGCTGACCAGTGCTTGGCACTGGGCTGACATTGGCCTCTTGGGTCGCACGTATGAGACGCGCGCGCACGTTCGAAACCAAGGCGACAGCGACGCGCGCGTTTCTTCGCTGCTTTCCGGGCGTGCTGCGAACCACACGAACGCTCGCGGCGTCGCCCTATGGAACAGTTTGCCGCAGGTTTGGAGCGCGCGTCTCAAAGGAAATAAAATGAAACAAGGTGGGACGGCCGGTCGCTGCTGCTATAGACCTTTCCAATAGAGCCCTCCTGGGCGCCGCCATGAAATGCCGCTAGCGACGTCTAGCGGCGGCGCCATCTTGGGCTGTTTGCTCGCCGGGCTCTCCGTGCGGGCGCGTGCATTCGTTGTGTGTGTTTCAGCAAGATCTTGCTTTCGCTGTTTGTAAACATCGCGGAATCGTTAGGTAGGTTAATTTGTGAGTATGTGGGATCTGACTGATTAGCAGGACAGTTGTTATCGGCATTGTTTTGCGTCTTATTGCGCGGGCAGAAGCGGGATCAGCGGGGCCGGTTGGTAGCAGTAAAACTGGGACCGGGAACATTGTCGCCTCTTCTTTGTTTGAGTTACTGTTGTAAGATTACTCGTATCATAATAAAAATACTGTTGCTTTTGCTAACAATGGTGCCACTCATTAAGGTGAAAGCCTTAATGTCTCAATTAGAGTAACCTTAATGTTTCAGTCACCTTAAAAGAGAGTGGTTCCAAAATTATGGAAAATTATCACAACAGACGATGCCTTGAGAAATAAATGACTAATCACGTAACGCGATATATCAAAGGAACCCTTGATTTAACGCAGACATGACTCGGGCATAATCAGCATGATAGCCAGGCTTTAAGTGATGCTCATGACTATAACTATGAAAGTGAGCATATCCAGAAATCAACGATTGAAAATTCCTAACTAATGTTGGTAAGTCACACAAGGTAGGTTAGACTGGTTACGATAATGAGAGTGCACCGTGATAATTACCAAATCACGATTAAAGAATGACCTGATTTTACAAAGCATGTTATTAATGACACATAATACAAGGAAAAGCTTGAAACTGTAAGAAGGCGGTCGAGATGTGTGTCAAACGAAAGGTGAATCTCGACGGATGTGATATTGGTCATAGTCACGTTCATGACATGACATAATGTTCTCATGTCATGCTATGACATGAGCATGACTCTGGAAACACAATACTATTGGAAGGGGATCGATATGGGTGTCAAACAAAAGGTGCATGTCGAAGAATGTAATATTGGTCGCAGTTAGGTTCATGACATGACATGTGCTTAGGTCATGCCATGGCATCAGCATGACTCTGCAAACATAAGACCACTGGAAGGGGATCGATATGGGTGTCAAACAAAATGTGCATGTCGAAGAATGTAATATTGGTCATAGTCACGTTCATGACAATACATGATGTGCTCAGGTCATGCTATGACATGAGCATGACTCTGCAAACATAAGACCACTGGAAGGGGATCGATATGGGTGTCAAACAAAAGGTGCATGTCGAAGAATGTATTATTAGTCATAGTCACGTTCATGACATGACATAATGTGCTCAGGTCATGCTATGACATGAGCATGACTCTGCAAACATAAGACCGCTGGAAGGGGATCGATATGGGTGTCAAACAAAAGGTGCATGTCGAAGAATGTAATATTGGTCGTAGTTAGGTTCATGACATGACATGTTGTGCTCAGGTCATGCTATGACATCAGCATGACTGCAAACATAAGACCACTGGAAGGGGATCGATATGGGTATCAAACAAAAGGTGCATGTCGAAGAATGTAATATTGGTCATAGTCACGTTCATGACAATACATGATGTGCTCAGGTCATGCTATGACATGAGCATGACTCTGGAAACATAATACTATTGGAAGGGGATCGATATGGGTGTCAAACAAATGGTGCATGTCGAAGAATGTAATATTGGTCATAGTCACGTTCATGACAAGACATGATGTGCTCAGGTCATGCTATGACATGAGCATGACTCTGCAAACATAAGACCACTGGAAGGGGATCGATATGGGTGTCAAACAAAAGGTGCATGTCGAAGAATGTAATATCGGTCATAGTCACGTTCATGACATGACATGGTGTGCTGATGTCATGAGCATGACTCTGCAAAAACAAATATAAAGGAAGGAGGTCAAGATGGGTGTCAAATGAAAGATACAGGTCCAGAGACGCGAGTTAGTCACGTTCATGACATGAAATACATATGAAACGGGCATGACGAAGCAAAAATCAACGGGAAGGGGTCAAGATCGGTGCCAAATGAAAGATATAGATCGAGAGAGGCGACACGAGTTAGTCATGTTCATGACATGAGATACGTAATATGACATGAGCATGACAGAGCGAAAATTAACGGAAGGGGGTGAAGATGGGGGTCAAAGGAAAAGTAAACGTCGACGAATGTGACGTAAGATATACTATAATCATGTTCATGACATCGCTTACATGAAATGACATGAGCATCATTATGCAAAAGGGGGTTTGATACCGGTTGTAAAACGAAAGGCACAGGAGAAGATGTGATATGAGTTATAGTCATTTTCATGACACGACATAGTCATGGCACGACATGATTATGACTCAACAGGAGGGCTTTAAGAGGGTTGAAATGGGTGTCAAACTACAATTCGAGGGATGTGATGTTTTATAATCATGTTCATGGCACGACATGATCGTGGCTCGATATGGTCATTACTCAAGATAACGACAAAACTAATAATAGTGCAACTGCGTTCGGACACTGCTAACAAAGCAAGTAAACTTTAACAAGGTGTGATAGTCAGTAAATGACACAGTATAACTTTGTGCATAACAACGTGATAATGTTGTGGCATGATGTATAAGCCATGGCATATGCGCGGCATCTACTCAATTAAAACCAGTGCTAGTAGGTACTCGTGGCTAGAATTCCTTCAACTGTCGGCTATTGCGTGCTGACTTTCTCTTTAATGAATAACGTTGGCTAATACTTACAGTTACATCGCTGGCATCTTGGCATAATATTGGCTCCCACAGTGCGTGAGACCTGGATTTTTTTTTTCTAATCAGGTTTCTCATTTATCGCACTCATGGTCAAGAAGCAATCATTCGGCTCCGTTCTCGCAGCCTAGTTCATTATCGACTTCTGTCGAGCTCTCCATTTTGTTTTTCTTTTGAAGGAAGCGTCCGCGTCACATAAGGTGCTGAAGCACGTTTGCCGTTCAACAAAACATGCCCACCTGGTTTGCACTGCACAGGCCGGAGGCATACATCAGCAAGGACAAGAGCAACAAAAAAAGGAAAAGAAAAAGGAATGTCCGTACCAAAACCCCTTGCTTTGGTAGTACCGTGAAACGCGTTTAGCTCTCATGGTTGAAGCTAATCAAGTAGGGAGAGAATGAAAGAAGAAATCTGGGACATTCGCACCATATTCTAAGAACGGCACTGACTAGGGTTGAGGGTGTGTTGGCGACATTAGCGTTAGACCACATGGGAACATGAGCGGTGCGGCGTTTTGGCACGAGTACGTCAGTGAGTGCGCAGCCGCACTCCTCCTGCGCAACGTTGTGCTTGGTGCGCAGCTGTGTACGTGCAGCGTTTCTTTTCTTCTGCTTGTACGTGCAACCGTAGACAATGCAGTGATGCCCTGTCGATTGACTGTTCTTAAAGAACATTTTAAATCGCTCTAGTGAGCGAAAAACAGCGCGCGCACCGTGCAAGCACGGCAAAACGTATGGGCGGCTCGGCGCAACAAACAGCCCAACGAAGGGGGGCGTGGCGCGGAGAGCCGTAGCAGACGACAAAAACAGGTTCCTGCTCGCCGGTGCGAGAGTGCCGATGGTATTGGCCTCGAGGACATACTGTCGCGCCACCTACGCTCTGACGTCACTCATAGGATGCCGGGTTTTGTCGTCTGCTGCAACTTCACATTTCCTGCGTTTATGCCACCGCGGTTCTTGTTGTGTGCACCGCGAGCGCTTCCCCGTGCTCTCGTGGCCGTCCACCCAAAATGCATTTTAGTGAACCGACGATTCCGTGCCCCCGGTGACACCATCGTGTATAAGTATTCGCTATCTGAGCCATAGCCAACTCCGTATGAGGCTATGCATCTGCTAGACACTCTGATTACTCATGAGAGAATACTTCTGACGTCACATATCGCATATCTTGTGTTGAACGAATGCAATTAAGTTATCTTGAAACAGCGAAAAAAATGGGCCACCGAATCAGGATGTGATAGGATACCACCGCCCGTGCGAGCGGCCCGCGCGCACTGTCGACAGCATATGGGAATGATCGGCGGACTGGCGCGTTATCAAGCATGCTTAGGAGTGCTGACTTAGCAGTCACCGCCGTTTTCATAACGGTAATAGGTTTACTTTTTGCATGAGCTGGTCATAGAGCCAAATAAGCTACGCATATTCGGGGGTAATTAAGCTAAGACTGATTAGTGCAAGCCCCATTAAAGTAATACTAATTAAACAATATCTAATTGTGTTAATTATATTTAACTAGCCTTATTATTTAACAGAGCCTAATCATTTCTACTAATTATCCCAGCCTATTTCAAAGAAAACTAAGCGTGCACAACCTACTTAGGCTCACTTATTGAGTCATGCCTAATTAGGCGAAGAATGAGGCTATGCATTGTAAAGTGGACCAGATTTATTAAACCAATGCTAATTATTGAACCTTAAGAAAGATTGAGGCAAGCCTGACAACGCTACGGCTACATTGGTCGCGAAGTGAGACCTAGCAAGGCCATATAAAAACCATGTCCAATTTCAAATCGACCAGCTGCGGTGTATTAAGCCATGCGCGAATTAACGCAAACTTAGACTATTATTTTCTTGTTTTGTTCGTTTACAGTTAGCCTGCCATTCTCCAGCATCAAGAACTTTATTGACAAACAATCCGAGAATTCGCGGCTGCTTTCCTAAGGAATATTTGTTTACGTGCCCAAACATGTCAATTAGTTTGGTGTACAAACTCGACAATTAACATGAGGAGGCTAATTTGGCAGCACTTCTGAAAACGTCAGCTATCACCAACAAGTAGATGCGCGAGCTCGTTCTGTACATGCCAATTAGGGTAAAACAGAACCGCAGAGGCAGAAATATTGGCATGATGGAAGAAATGGCGTAATCAGAATTAATGAGAACAGTGTGTTAATTTGTTGGAAAGCAAATGTACATGAGAAGATTACGTTGCTCATATAACTACATATCTTTTCAGACGCAGGGATAAGAAAATCGCGAATGAAAGCAGGTACGTCATGAAATTTTAGGCTTTACATCATAACTTTTATGCTAATACACATGGCGAACGGTGGTCGAATACTGCTCTCCATACCGATAATGAGCTTGACATTTCCAGAAGCGAACGTTCCATGCTGAGCATTGAGACTACAAAGCATTCAGAATGCGCGATTTGACCCGCGCGTCGCGTTGCACAAGGGAGCTGCGCAGCGTAACGAGCGAGGTAGGAAGGGGCATCCTACCTATGACGTCAAAGCGATCGCAGCGCCGACCACTGCAGTGGTGGGCCTCGCGGCCAATAGAGTTGGAGACGCGCATCGCGTTCGCGTATTTTCCTGTCACAGTCTGCCCAATTTTGCTTCTTCTCTCCGCCAGGCAGTGCATTCTGGCGATGATGTCGCACATGGGAAACTCGACTGCACGAAGCCTATACGAAAATTGGTTTGGCACAACATGACTGCATGACGATCATAAATGACAGGTCATTGCATGAAAATCGTGACATGCATGTCATTAGCGGCATGGTCTACATGCCACTCGTTTCCTTAAAGGTATGTATACCAAAATTGCTATGGCACAACACGACTGCATGACGAACGTAAACGACAAGTCATAACGTTGCAACCATGGCATGCGTGTATGAGCGGCATGGTTTACATGCCACAGTCTTGGTGCTCTTGCGGCCGTTTCGTTAACTTCATATGTACCAAAGTCGGTATAGCGAGACAACAGTGCAAATCCATTTTACGTTCCTTATGCGTGCTTCGCATTTCCTTGATTACCACTGCACGTGGGATCTGCCAATTTTAGGGGCGAAGCTCCTTAAAGCGGCACCCGTTCGTCCCTCGTCGTAGTCGTAGTCGTAGTCGTAGTGCGTAACCAGTCTTACGCTTTGACCTCCAAGGTGGTGCCGGTGGGAGATTTCTCCTGTGCGTTGTTGAACAATAAAAAAAAATTCGCAGCGTGCGCGTTAACTAAAAGCCGAATTCTTCTGTCTCTCATTCCCCATTAGCAGCCATTGGCATGTTCCAGTAGGAAACGTTAGTAGAAGTAGAAGTGTTAAAAGCCGACTTCTGCTGTCTCTCATTCCCAGTAGCAGCCATTGTTTACCTCCAAGGTAGTGCCTGGTGAGATTTCTCCTGTGCGTGATTAAACAATAAAAATTTTGTTCAAAACGCCGTTGATTGATGAAATAAACCAACGAAAGACGCCAGTTGTTTTCTAAAAGCAAAACGAAAAGACGCCAGATGTTTCTAAAGCAAAACGAAAAGACGCCAGCTGCTTAACGAAAGACGATGGAGAAAGTGCTGCAATCGACTTTGGTAGCATCACCGTCTTGATACTGTACCTGGAACCAAATCTTCCCATTGAAGACATCAAACTGTTCATCGACAGAGACATGTGTATATACGACAAGTCGAAACCTTTCATGCTCGTCGGTGACTTCAACGTTGACATTACAGACCCCAACAAACATTGGTTGATGCATCACATGTCAGAAAAGTACGGACTCAAATGCATCTCCTTTGAAAACCCCAACCCAACCACCATCAGAGGCACCTGCATCGACATCGTGTTTGCCGACTTTCATCTGCAACCAGTGCAAGAACCACTTAGCTTACATTTCACCGACCACAAAGCGGTCATAATGAAAGGACAACGGAAACCAGCAATAAAAGTTTGATAAAACATTTAATCAATCGTTTCACGTCATTTTTATCGGGCGAATTAACGGAAGAAATTTCACGGTTTAACCGATGATTACTTCCAGGAGCTTCGCCCAATCTCATCATCATTCACCTCGTGGATCTGCCGTCAATTTTTTTTTATTCCTTATCTTCTTTCTCTGACCTCCCGCGTGAGTGTTTGTCGGCGGTTTAAACGAACTTCCCCCTCGTTTGAGGACTGAAGCGTCTGGTAGTTTATTGCCCTGCGCGGGCCGGGTGGTCTTTCCCAC
>JABSTT010005948.1:0-15194 GCA_013339685.2 Hyalomma asiaticum | reverse complement strand
CAATTGGGCAATGTGACTTAGCTTTGAACAAATTAGGCGAGCACTGCGTGAAATAATCGACAGCAAGAGAGACGCTTTTTACAATTCCGCCAACGCTTTCTTTCGGAGACCTATAACTATGCGGATTGCTTATGTAAGGTTACCAAAAAATAACGACTTTCAATTGCTAGTCTGACCCTCTACAAAACTACATGGCATTACCGCATGCATGTAGGTGCGTCAGCGCAGACGTACTGGAAGACACGCTTCCATGGCACTTTCAAAAATCAAGCCTCTGTTGCCATGGCTGGCTCCTGTAGAGTTGACCGCGGCAATAATGACGGCCAAGCTGTTGTAACGCAATCATTCGCCGTCTGATGTCAAATATCACGCTGCTGTACGTGTTGAACAGTGTACCATGCGAGGCGCAGAATGTTTCAGTAGCTGTCTGGAGTGGCTGCACGTGCATGTGTTTATGGGTGCGCGTGTGTGTCTGTGCTGAGCTGGAAGTTCAGGGTTCGATCCCCGCAGCCGTGGCCGTATTTAGAAATCGTTTATACCTATGCAAAAAAGAGACATAAAAATGAGGGTGCATGGATGGCGACATTATGGGGCTCCTTGACAAAGAAATACTGAACATTAATCCTCTGTGCTGCGCTACGGTTACAGGTCAGGCGCACTTAGAGAAGGAAAGGAATAACGAGGGAAAGAATGAAAGAAAGAAAGAAATATTTAGTGAATTAAGGAAAGAAAGAAGAAGAACGGACGACCTGTTTGGGACGAGTGATTAAATGTAACTAACAGATATGCGTCTTT
Source organism: Hyalomma asiaticum (assembly GCA_013339685.2). Classification (NCBI taxonomy): domain Eukaryota; kingdom Metazoa; phylum Arthropoda; class Arachnida; order Ixodida; family Ixodidae; genus Hyalomma; species Hyalomma asiaticum. Next base: position 14,399 of record JABSTT010005948.1, on the reverse strand, counting down.
CGATTATCGTCACGGAGTCACACACTGGCGCGTCCCATTCGGTGTGCACTTACACGTTTTGAAATAATGTCTACCCTCATTGTCAAATGTATCTCTCCGCAATACTGTTGTGCTCTGGTAAGAGATCTTCCTCATGCAATTCTAAACTTTCAGTTTTCATCATCATCATCATCATCAGCCTGTTTAGGTCCACTGCAGGACGAAGGCCTCTCCCAACGATTTCCAATCCACCCTATCCTGAGCGAGTTGGTTCCACTTTATGCCTGCAAACTTTTTAATTTCATCGCTCCATCTAATCTTTTGCCTGCCTCTGTTACGTTTTCCCTCTCTTGGTATCCATTCCTGTTGCTCTTACTGTCCATCTGTTATCTTTCCTCCTCATGACATGTCCTGCCCAGGTCCACTTCTTTCTTTTAATTGATATAATAATATCGGCTATTCCTGTCTGTTCTCTGATCCATTCCGCTCGTTTTTTATCTCTTAGCGTTACCCCCAACATTTTTCTTTCCATTGCACATTGCGTGCTCCTTAGTTTTATCTCTAGTTTTTTCGTTATCCTCCACGTTTCTGCGCCGTACGTTAGTACTGGGAGAATGCAGTGATTGAATACTTTTCGTTTTAGTGAGAGCGGTAAGTTTCCAGTCATGATTTCATAATGCCTTCCGAATGCGCTCCAGCCCAACCTTATTCTTCGGAGAATTTCTTTTTCATGGTTAGGAGTTCCTGTTAGTAACTGTCCCAGGCATACGTATTCGTTTACACATTGTAAGGGTTCATTGTTGATTTTAAATTTCTGTTCCTTAGCTAGGCTATTGAGCATAACTTTGGTCTTTTGCCTATTCATTCTTAATCCAATTTTAATACTTTCCCTGTTTAGGTCATCAATCATGTTTTGTAGTTCGTCTCCATCATTGCTAAATAGCACAATGTCGTCTGCGAATCTTAAATTGCTGAGATATTCTCCGTCTATTCGAATTCTTTTCGTGGCAGAAGTGACTATTTCTTTTCTTCGAGTTCTTTTCGAGTTCTTTTCGTGGAGAAGTGACTATTTCCGTGGAGAAGTGATGAAATTTGAGTTAAAGAGCTTCGCAGAAGAATGCTAGCAACTGAAAACGGTAACTCGCCCGAAATGCACATGTGGGCCCTTTAATCTTTCCTCATACTGTATACTGTTTCCTGAAGAAAAAATAGGCTCCTGCCACATTACCTGCACAAAGTGCCGACGTGGAAGTCTTCGATAACCTTATCTGTATATCAAGAAAGGAAAGCAGTCTTACCGAGCGGAGTTTGTGCGGAGCTAGTGGTGACGACGCCGAGGCACGGGCTGAGCGCTTATGTCAGGGAGGCATTCATCCTCGGAAGCAAAGTGCGGGCGCTGTATTCACTGCGAAAGCAACTAAGACAAGCATCGAGCTCATCGCAGTTTGCCGCAGATATTTTAATTACATTCAAACTGGTAGCGCTCCGAAATATGTACGGTGAAAATATTCAGAGCGTCTCAAAAAGAACATACGAAGACGTTTTACCTAAATGGGATGCTGTTCAGCCGCAGAGGAATGGAACGCTCGCAGCCTCCGCTGTGCAGGCCCGATGTCTCGTGCCCTTCACGTTCCTGCGAGAGGCACGAGAGACGAAACAGAAAAATAGGTTCGCCGAAGATCACGAAGATGTAGATAAAGAAGAGGAAAAATAATTTATACAGCAATGCATACAGATGGAAAAGTTGGCAAAGTATCTGTCAATGCTTAGAAACGAGGGCACCTGTTCTGCCATACATAATATTGCACACATTCAGCTTTTTTGTTATCTATTTCGTAAAACTTGTCTAGGTATCTGCAAAAATACCCACGTAAAATAACTGCTGCTTATTCCCAGCGTAGTTTCCACGTTTATGCTACTGTCCGTGTCCATCGAGAACCAACATATCGTAAGACTGGCTAAAGATATCATGAAGTAACGACATCTGCATACGGCAAAAACAGTGAGATTTAAATCGGCATCTTTGTTATTGGAAAAATCCGAAGACATCTATTCAATGGTATGTTTCGGCACTTGATGTTGGTTTCTCAAATTGTGGGTTCCTCACTTGTGGACTGCTTCTGACCGATTCCTTCAAAAAGCTCGACGATCGTCCCATTAGTTAACAGGCACTGTTGGAATACCATCCTCACCGACCAAACGGCTCAGAAGGCAATGAAAGCGCTTTAGGGCTTTCTAAAGACATCTGGCCTTACCGGGCACCTATGATATTATATGGGACTGTCCTGTAGGCATTCCCCCTCTCTCCTTCTCTTTATTTTTCTTCCCCTTTTCCCATTCCCCGGTGTAGGGTAGCAAATCGGACTCATGACTGGTTAACATCCCTGCCTACCCTTCCTTATTTCTCTCTCTTTCTCTCATGATGACCGTTTCCCGTTAGTGCATGGTATGTGTCCACCTGTCACTAATCAACTACCCAGACATTGTCTTTTTTCTCATTTAATTGCAGCCAGACAGAGGGAAAACCAAGACCAAGCGGTCTTTAACAACTGCATAAGTTTGTGCCTAAACATATGACTTCCCGAAAAACACTTTCTCAACATCCTGCATGACCATCAACACTTTCTGTTTACATCACAAAAAAAATTGAAGACTCGTATTTTCACGGCAATGTCATAGCGCAGAACGGTGTATTCATACCACTCTTGTTCAAATACGCTGGTTATTATTAACTGTGCACTATTATGCTCCGGTGAAAATGAGCTATCCAACCGCGCGTTTGAAAATATCAACACGTTTGAAAATATGAACGCGTTGAAAATATTCGCAATAAAGCCATACATTTCTTTTTAATCGGCTCGCGTGGGCTCTCGTTCTATCATTAGATATTGCTTAACTCTCCGAGCACGATATTTGTCTTGCACCCGAACACTTCTTATTGGTGGTTCTTGCACAGTTACTTCTGTTAATGACGAAAAAAAATGTAGGGGCCGCGATATTTATAGGAATGTCATTAACGGCGCTAGGCCCTATAGCGTTTTGTGTGCTCTTGATATAATTGGGTAGACGTTAACTTCAGGCAGACTAGCACATACCCACATATCCTATGCGGGTATGTGCCACACAAGTTCTTTCTCCCAATCTTTCTTCCTTCTGTGTAACGTACTTGTAAAAAAGTTATAAAAATTTATCCCTGGATACCGTATTCATGATATAAAAAGGCTAACACGTTGGTTTTATTTGAGTTTTATTCTTGCTCGGGCTTTCTATGTGGGACTTATGGACGACCCCACCCGATGGCATATCAGGGGTGTCCGGAATGGAACCTAGTGTCCATTGGCTCTAGCGCCATGAAAACGAAAATTGCCGTGACCGAGGTTCGACAAAATAAGGCGAGAACCACGCAAAAATTGCATTACGCGAGCACGGCATGAAGGCTCTTGTTCTTATTTTTATTCATGATATATAAAAAGAAAGAAGACAGAAGCTCTATCACTATAGATCAGTACTGTGATAAGATTTTTGGTCGTCGCTTCCGCATTTGCTGAGCAAAATCTCTTGCGATAGAAACCTCAAGGCGTATACTCAGATGCTAGCTACAGCAATGGGTCAGTTTAAGAATACTTTGCTACAATATAAACGGTGGCCCTGCAATAAATCAGCTCCTAACGAGCATTTTGATACGAGCAGTTATCAAACAATTTGGGCGACAAATCACAAGCATCACGTTTATTTCCATACGAAAAACACAAGGTGCTATAATCAGTCACTGATCAAGTATTGGACATATCAATCACCACTTCAGTAAGGATGAACTGTGAGCATAACGCACTGACCAACTCCACCCTGAAGACACTGCTGACCACATTAAAGGTATTTCGACTTATAAGAAGCGCAAAACTCACTCAACAAACCGCAAGAAAGCGCGCGACGACAAATACGTAACCATCAAAATAATTACTTTAGTTTAACGCTCCAAAACCACGATGTGGGGATGAATAAAGACTTTGAGAGGTCTCAGTAAATTTCATCGACTTGAGGTTCTTAAACATGCACCGACACCACACAGTACCCAGATCTCTACCATTATCGTTTCTATTGCAAATGAGACCCTCGCAGAAGGGTTCGAAACTCCTCGTAGTTTTCGGCAGTAGTCGAGCAACACAACCACTGCAGCAACGCTGAAACAAAGCGCTATAGCATCATCACATAATGTGAAAAAACTGGTGTGTTTTAAAATAGTGTGCTTAACAACACACCAGTGTTGTCACTTCGGGCTCTTTTCTATTCCTCATCATGTACATCACGAATGATAGCCTGCACAAAGGACATTTCTGTCTAAGTGGTATGCGTAAATCAGTGTGTTCGTTGCTGCTTAGCCCTCGCCATTTTGGGCAGACGGTATTTTCTTGGTATAGAACTGTACACAGAACTGTATACATTCGTTTCCGATGCCGGCATCTTCCTATACATGATATAAAGTGTTTTGATACACATGATAATGTTCGCTAGTAATGTTCAAAACGCCAGGTATGAGTGTCCCTATTCTATCTGGGTATGGCAATGAGAAGCCATGGCCACAGAAAAAGCGGGCTACTTGAGTATCTTTGTGGACGTGTGCGGAATTTTCGCCCGCGACATGTTCCTCACAAACCGATGTGAGATCTTAAGAAGGGTACTTCATTTTATGTTTTGTTGTGCATAATTTTCTATCTGATGTGTGAACAGGTCATTTGTATTCTTTCTGGGACATCCGGAATAGGTAATGCCCCCAGAGCAGGGAATTTATTGATTGATCAATAGCTTTAGAAAGACAACACATAGTTCATGCAACCTAGGGCAGCCCACACACAATAAAATACTTCTTTAAGAACCATCCTACATTTTTACTAACCTTTCGCGCATATTTTTATCCCTTTTCTTCTACAGGTCGCGCTTCCACTTGAAAAGGACGACGACAAAGACAAAACCCTTGCGCGTGCTTCGAAGATTATTATGTTACGGGAGAGAACGCCCCGCAAGAAGAAATATTCCTGCAAGTCTCCGACACGTTTACCCTTTTCCGCAAATCTATTAAGCGACATAGTCCCTTCCCCTGGCGCTGACGGATTTGCAGCTGCTCTGGCTCATCTGTACAGCGACATTACGCGAGAACTTCTCCTCCTGGTTCGTCTTGACGTGCCGGCTTGGCCGATGACAGCAACAACAGCTTGGCCAGCCCAACACACGCTTCACCAAATGTAAAGAGGTCTGCAGTCAGGACCAGGCCGACGCGGAATGCAGCCGACCCAGATAGCTCAGCGACCAGCAGGACGGCGTGCCAGTGACTGGACCAACATCGTCACTCCTGTCTACCGGATGAGGAACCTGCGTAAGGACGACAGCGGCATCCTCGAGCGAGGCACCCTGGTCGTGTGCGGCCACACGAACTTCAATGTGCTCGGGCCACACGACTTCGCCGTCGGCAGTAATCTAGAACCTCTACGTGTTGAAGGGATCGTGGTGTTCGTCGGTCTCTTCCGGCTGCATGCTCCTGGTGACACCATCGGCGATACGCTACACGGGTATCGTGGTCTTCGCAGGGATCGACGCTGTCCACCGCGTTCTTTCCTGCGTGTCTCGGATGCCAAGGAGGACACGCCTGCTTCGGTGTGAGGCTCCCGTGAGGTGGTGCTGCTGCCGCCAGGCAGCACCAAGGCAGCTATAATTTCTTCCTCCATTTTGCAGCAATTTTATTATTATATGTATATATTTGTTTCTGGTAGTTTTGAACTGAACTTGAAATATATAAGGAATAAATCACTACGTCGGACCTGAGCAGTGCGTTATGTCTAAGTGCCTCCGTGGCGCCTCATATTGAGCCTACTGCATGCCGAATGACGTAGCGTAGTCAGTGGTAGCACAACTTGCTACCTGTTTGGCTTGATTTGTGTGGTTTTACGTCCCAAAACCACGATTTGATTATGACAGCCACCGTAGTAGAGAGCTCTGGAAATTTAGACTGTCTGGGGTTGTTTAACGCACACTGACGTCACATACCGTCGAATAAGTTATACTCATATTTAAAGCAAAGGCAGTTGTGTTTTTCGCAGACAAATGCTGCCCCGAAGTGTCGCTGTAACTAGTAAGCCTGCAACAGAAGCCTATAAAGTAATGAATAGGAAAAAAAATTCCCCGAGTGCTGTGACACGATATTTTATTCCGGGTATTTTACGTGCGTGCTTCACATCTGTCGCATTGTTTTAACGGTGATGAAGACGGCAAGACTAACTTGTGAGCATTCAACAGTTAATGCTAAAGCTCCAAAAGCCTCTTAAGAAGCTGAATATTACCCTCACCCATCAAACTCTGTCGTATCTCTACTGGTGATAATAAAGCTTCTAATTCTAGTCTCGTTGACATGGCATTGGAAAAGAACTCCCAGACTTCTGCAGAGGATACAGCGCAATTTCTGCACAGACTAGATTTCGCTGCATGATCGAATTCACGTGATGGGTCCCGCCCCATCACGTGAACCTGAACATAGTGGGCTCCTTATCTCGCCATGATCATTCACCACTCTTCTTCTTCCCCTTTCCCCTTCCCCAGCGTATTGTAGCAGGCCGAGGAAATTACACCTCAGTTTAGGATCTCTCAACTTCTGTAAATCAACCTCTCTCTCTCTCTCTCTCTAGTTTTTACTTCACCTCCTACCCCTGCTCTTCATCATCCATTGTCTGCTTTTCTGCTCCCTCTTTTTCGCCGTCATCGTCCGCATCGTTTTCTTCTTCATCGTCTTTTTCCAGTCGTGGTCCTGTCAATCGTCATCTTCCCCTCTTCATCACCACTTCATCACCGTGCTCTTCCTCGTCTTCCTCTTTCTTGTTCTTTTCAAATACTGCGATTTCATCCTTGTCTTGTTATTCATCGGGATATCTGTTCTCCTCGCCTTTTCTTTCCTTTCTCATCCGCCTTTATTCTTGTGCTCATCGATCAAGCTGCAACCATTGTCTCACAAATATCTGATGTCCGGAAGCATCACTACGATCACACCACAGCCGTGGCACAGAATGCAACATTCCGAAACGCACTTCTGATTGTCGGTAAGGGATAGATTGGCACAGATCGTATTGTCCCGAGCTTACATTCATAGAGGCGTAGACTTTTTTTCCGCGCTAAATCAGGTATTGTTTACGGGCACCGGTAGTGGCCACGATGGCAGCGGACGCCATCACCACAATTTTCGGCCATTGGGAGGATCACATAACACCTTAGGCAGTACGCTTGCACGGGAAGGAGGGGGGTGGGCTATCTACTGAAATAGTTAAGAGGCCATCTTGTCGATAACCCGACACGATGGACATTTACGCCACAAATAAGTATAATAGAATACACCGGTCTCTTGTCCCATGCGAACCCCAGTTTACGGCGAAGCCACTTCCTATTGTGTTGCGGTAAAGAAATTACACATTTTGCTGTGTAACTATTCAATGCAAAGCATTTCTGGCACGCATAAATTGTGCTGCGTATCAGAACACTATAATCATCATTCGTTCTGGTGTCCCAGGGTGCGCATGCGCTTGTTCTATGCAATGCGCAATGTGTGGCAAGCGCCTGCGCCCTTGTTTATTGTCTTGCGCACATGACCTCACCCCAGTACTGTAACGGCAATACCGCGGCTGAAGGCCGCGTGTGTTGCACGTGGAAACAGAACATTAAGACACAGCGTGCTTCGATTTGTCGGGTGCACAGCGTCTCGCAAAGCTATTTGCTTTTGCAGCGCTTCCCAGCACGAGAGGCGCCGTCTCATGGCGCGAAGCTATGCACAAACACATATTGCAGTAAAGGTGGGGAGCAGCGTCAAGCTAAGGCCACACGTGGCGCATCTGCCCGCATCTGCGGATGGACGCGAACGTTTTTTCACTGAGCTCGGTGCTAAACCTTCAGGAGCGTTCGCTGGACCTCCAATTGCTTTGCGAGGCGTTTCCCGAAGTCTCAGACCATGAAGAAATGCGGGTGCGCCGGAGGAAAACTCGGAACGGCCAAGTGCCCATAAACTTCACAACTTCGCTAGCCTTGTGCCAACAGTTCAAGCTTTATTTTTTTTTCAAGTAGGATTTCTAACAAAACGAGAGTGCAGGTTAGATTGTATGTCCTCGTTCACCAAACATTTCGCTCCAGTCTGTAGTTTCAGCTCGAAGAAATAAGATATTATAAAGGTTACCATACATGTTCGCAATACTGAACAGCATCACGAACCGGTTCCCGTCAGTAAGCTTCATGATTGATAGTTTTTAATATGTGGCTCATACACCGACTGTTCGGCGCGGGATGAGGGGGAATGCGCTCCTGGTGGTTCAACATTAACGTTACAGCTCACACCAATCCAATGAAGGACCAGCCGAAATGGGCTTTCAAAATTTCATAACACATTCCATTTGCACTACACAAGTCAAAGACACGTAATTTGTTGTAGATTCCATTTTATTATAGAGGATAACAAACGGACGACACCACAGAGAGGAAGGAGTCAAAGCGGCCGCCCAGGTGCTATGCACGCTAGCGGTCGTCAACTGAAATTAAGGTCCTAATATGCTTCTTCGTAACTCAAGCGTCGTAAACCTGCTTCTTAGGCAACTAGATCAGTTGGTACATATTTGCAAAAAAAAAAAACAGCGCACAAAGAAAGAGAATACCAGCGTGCGCTGACTTTCAACTGAGGTTTTATCACTGCGACAGAAGGCATATAAATACAAGGACAACACAGACCAAAAAAATCATACAGCGTCTGCGCGCACAGTCACCGCACAAAGAGACAAATCCCCATTAAATCACCAGATAAGTTAGCTCGCAATAATGTAATGTCACCATAGCTTTGATAACGCGCATCTGTGATCTCAACTGTTATCATCCTGGACCAACCAGACAGAATTCTGTCAAATGTTCACGTTGAAATTTATGATCTCCAGGGGATATGCGCAGCCTCCACAAGCTCAGGTGCCATTTGGTTTCTGTGCCGAAAAATATATTCCGCATGATCTAACATCGGACTGCACCCGTACTGCTGGCAATGCGCCGGTAGGTGAAGCCCAGTCTAACATATCAGTGAGTTGTGTTGTTCCTCAAGCCGAATGTTCAGACAGCGCTCTGTCTTCTCGCACACAAACTTCATTGCGCGGCAGTGGAATGGAATAATACTGGCTTAAACGACCTAGGGTCGTTTCACAGTATTAAAATATGATGCAGGGCACACTAAATTGGCAAACAGTGGCATGGCTCTTTCATGTTATCACTCGGCGCTAACATCGTGTAGGCATTTGTGCAATGAATCTTTTTTCTAGAGGTCGACAAGTTGACGCAAGCTTGTTAGAAAAAAAAAAGGTGCGGCACCTGGTTATATCGAAGGAAAAAAAGAGCACAAGAAATGCGCTCTTCTTCCTTGGGTTTGTGGGTTCACCCACCGTCTAATAAAAGTAGTTTCTCAATATGAGGTTCAGGTACTGATCTCGGCAAGAAATAAGATTGGCAGTCCATCCGCAAAGGTGGACCACCCTGTGTTGTAGAGCCAGAGCGACAAATGCAACGTTCACCATGTAGAAACATGTGTTTTATCCCTCTGTCCTGGGAATCGGTTTAACACTAAAGTGAAACCTGTCTTCATGAAGTTGTGTAATGCATAAGCGGCAATCTGGTGAAATGAAGGGCGGGAGATGGTGTAGGTGCTGTGAACACGTAAACACGTTACGTGCAAACATCAGCGGCAGCTCGACACGGCACAGGGATCCTCGACAATTGCACAGGAGGGAAAGTGCTCGAACGACTCACATGGCTCCGGAAACACTGAATTACACGCGCCAGAGCTCTTCGCAAACTACCCATCTGCTAACAAGTTTCAAACGAAACCAAATGGGTTGTCAGCGGATCGTTTTGTGAAAACATGGCCCACTGGAACGAAATGCCAATCGTTTGCTTATCAACGGCCGTGCTTGTGTTCCTGGAGCAGCGTTTGTTGCAAAAAAACACACCTGGCCACTCAGGACAATTATTGTAACAGCGGCGTTCTTAATTTTCCCGAGGATCCGCCGTCACGAAACCTCGACGCCGGCACACACCTAAATTCCGCGGTGGTGCAGGCGCCAAAAAGTACCGATGCGCTTACTACGGGCGCAAATTCACCCGACAGTTTGGTTCGCTCTGTCTATCGTTCCTAAATGCCGGTACCACCGCAGCGAACCTAAGCGATCCAAGAGTGCAGTTTAAGGGAGGCGACGTCGATTTCAGAGTAATTTTGCTTATTAAGTACTGTAGTTTACTATAGTAAACACCTTTTCTTTAAACAGACGGCAGTTAGATGCATCTCGTAAGGTGCTATTGGGAACATATAAGGCCCATCTTCTCCCCGTGTGAGCAATGCTGCGGTGGTGTATCGGTAGAGCTTCGAGCTCATTTCGCCAAATGTGGGTTCGAGTCCGCCTGGGTGAAACTTTTTCATTTGGTATGCAAGTTCATTTTTTCAGCGATCTACTTCCGTTACCGAAGTACGCCACTGATTTCTTGATGGACCCACGCATAAAACACTTCCGTGTCAAAGAAGTATGTATTCTGTCTTACCCACGTAATAAACTCCATTGCATTGTCGTGCAATAAAGTTTATGTGGGAAAGACAGAGCGCTGTCTGAACGTTAGGCTTAAGGAGCAGATAACTCACTGAAAGGTCAGACTGGCCTCCTAGCCGCCGGCCCACTGCAAGCAGTGAGGGTGCACTCCGATGTTAAATCACACGGAAGTTCTTTTTCGGCGTACAAACCAAAGGGAACGTGAGCTTTTGGAGGCTGCGAATACCCATAGGCGATTACAGATGTGCAGTAGCAAACCCCCCGTTACTTTACGTGATTGCGACTTAGCATTTCTAGCGATTAATGGTGATTTGTGTCGTTCCGCGGTGACTGCGTGCGCAGTGTCCGTACGTTCTTTTGGGCGTATTTCTATGGTTTTTAAGGCTTCTGTCGCAGTAATAAAGCTTCAGATGAAAATCAGGGCTGGTTTGTCATTTTTTTCGTCGTTGTGATTTGTCTCCTTGCGCTTTTTTATAAACCTACTTCATGAGCAGTTTTCGCTGGTGCTTGTTTAACACGTCACAGTTGCAGCCTGTGTTAATCGTTCACATGGCCATGTACAAAATGAGATATCACTCAGCGTGTTTGCATCCATTTTCGCTCAAACCCGTATTTGCTCCAACGAACGACAAGAAGAGTGCATATGAATATGAGCGCACAGTAACACGGACTCGACTGAACAGACGTCTGTACACTAACGTGAGCGCTCGCGGTTGCTCCGGAACATGAACTACATTTTGGTGGTCACATTGCGCTCGGCATGACTCTTCACTCAGTTTGCAGTAGCGTCTTCGCTCTCCTCGTAAGAGTGTATTAATGCCATGCCATTGACAAACACAAATTCACCTTAATGGCTTCCCATGACATTGATTCCCACAACGCGTGCAACCTAATTTATTTTAGTGAGGTTTCTTAGCAGCTGCAACATTCTCACAAGCGTCCCAAATTTCTGCTGGTCCACTTAGCTTGGGAGGATCGCAGGGTGCCGTTTTATATGCTTAATACTTTTGTTAGCCCCTAAAATATCGCTTGTAATGCATTTATTCCTTGTCTCATAAGAGACACAGAATTTCCTCTTCCTGCTACCTAGCACTTATTGCTGGCGTGAACATTCACTTGCTTATGCGAAATCCTATTGTCTCTTGTGGCAAAGCGTCCGCCACAGTATTGTCAACAGCCATTTTGAAAAACCGGAATTACCGGCGTTGGCAGAAAACAGTAAAAAGTGGCAACAGCAAGCCCATAAGCGTGGGACAGCACGAGCGCACCGTGCCAGAGTCATGTGACCAAGTGGGGATGTCGTCATACTATGTCTTATTGGAGTCGTGATGGCGTCATAAAGCAACGTTTCGCGTTCACGTATCAATCAAGTAACTGCTGATGTTTCACATATAAATTGAAATTTCACAATGCTCGATGTGGTGAAACATATTCATCAAAATGACGGCAATGACTTGAAGTATTTCGAAGGAGATTTTGCAGCTTAAGAAAGAATAATGTGTAGCCGCTACCCTGGCATTAGTTGCAGCTTACCAAGGGAAGAAACACGGTGAAAGCCATTAACATCTGTTGATAAAGACATAAAACAAGTTTCAATGTTGAGTGGAACGGGCAAGTGCTCGTCTTGCACAAGATCTGCCCTGATGTGAGAACAGGAGTGCATCAGAATGCGTGTTCCCAAACACAAAGAGTAATACATGAAAAAAAAACAGCGGAAAACATATACAAGAAGCAGGATTCCAAAACTGCCAGACGGAGAAGTCTTGGAAATCTGGATTGCAATTATTAGCAGACAACTTATTTCAAGTCGGCAGAGCAGGGAGTATATGACTGCAGAACGGAGTGCATAGCTGTCAACAAGGAATTAAAAATAAAGGTTCACTTAGGTAAGGGCCATTCGAAGACAAACAACCCAGACATTGTGCAGGACCCTCTCCAATTCTATACCTAAAATGGTGGAGAATCATTTTTATGCGCCACTTGCTCTCATGAAATATTTTTGCGAGAAACATTTTTCTGCCCGTTAGGTTGCTTTGAAGGTTGCCGATGTGGGGAAACATGGGATACGACCAAAATGTGGTTGATCCCTCTGTGATAGGAATCCGTAGCACACTAAAAGGGAACCTCTCTTCGTACATAAGCGGCTATGTGGCAAATTGAGGAGCGAGGGATGGCTTTGATACTACTCACATGTGAACCCCTTGCATGTACGCACACACCAGTGGTACCTCGAGCAAACAGAGCCATCTTCGACACTTTCACGCAAGCGAAAGTTCTCGAACGACCCACATTTCTCCGGAGACACAGAATTGAACGCGCGAGCGCCAGGTGCAAACCTGCTATAAAGCAGGAGCGTCCGCAAACGGCGAAACTTGAAAAGCGAAATCTAACTGATTGTCAGCGGATCCTTTTGTGAACGCACACTTCACTATGCGAAAGACGCATAATTTGCTTGACGGCAGCCGTCTTTGCGTTACTGGAGTAGAACGCATCGCGTCGCAACTGGCTATCATGGACGTCACATAACACAAATTGTGTAGCGGCTGTGGATCAAGCGACGCGCCGTAAGAATGCCCGACCCTGCGCGGGGATACAGTCGTCGAGAATTTGGAAGCGCTAACTGCCGGCGGGCATATGCATAAAATTTGCAACTTCGCCTCAACGTCCCTATGTGGCGGTACCACACACCGAACGAAGAGTGCAGCGAAAGGGAGACGATGTTACTTCTAGAGATATTTTGCGTGTTAAATTGCTTTGCTTTATCCGGATATTAACTAGATACAAACTATAAAGCGGTGTAGTAAAGATATAAGGCCCAATTTATTTTCCTCCGTATTGCGTGTCTTGTGGCGGTGTGTTCGGTAGCGCTTCCAGTGGCTACAGGCGCACCCTGGCTGGTTGTGGGTTCGAAAACCAGCGAGCGGAGCCTTTGCAAGCGCAAATGAGTGGTTATTTTTCACACAACTACTTCAGTTAGGAAAGTACGCCACAGCTTTTTTGGGGCACCCCACCGTAACTCACTTTAGTGTTAAAATTATTATATAAGACATTCCACGTTCGTGGACCACGCTTAAAATCGCCTATTTGCTAGAAAAAGGAATTGCGCTGTCTCATTCCCTTTCATTACTGGCTGCTACTGTGTCTAGCCATGTGCTTTTGAGGCCCGCAAGACATATATTCTTCGCAATTTTCATGATATTTTCCCTACACTCTAAGAACTGCAGCCGGTTTCGCAGGAGTGAAACGACCCAGCTACTCTTGAGGGCATCGTTCTGCTCTCGCAAAACGTCGGATGGAGTGAAATTGTCATACCTCTTGCGGAATGAGAGAGTAAAATGCAATTTCACTCCTGCCACACCCATGTGATGCTCGCATTCGCAGCCGCAAACATGGTGGCTGGGGTGGGAGCGGATGATTGAAGAAGACAACAGCCGCTTTGTGAAGTGTTTTTCAATAGAACTATAGCAGCGGCCTTCCTACAACTTCCACGTACAAGCTTTCGCGTACAAACGCGTGCAGTGTGCGTTTAATGAACGGTGCGTTCCTCGACTACGAGCCTCAACCGACGGGAGTCATAGCGAATTGCCTCTCCTGTGTTTTTCCCCGATCGAACGGCCGTACGCGTGCTAGTGAAACCCGCCAGCCTATACACGCCTCGGATTCTTCGCTTACGTGTGCGAAACGAAGAGGAATACACTTTCAGCGACACAGTAAGCTGTTGTGATCGTCGACGGCTGGTCTCCGAAGACTCACTGGATATAACTCATACACTGTAAGGAAAAAGGCTTCGCTACGACTTCGGCATCGAGCCGTATGACGGCCATG
>JABSTT010005947.1:0-14547 GCA_013339685.2 Hyalomma asiaticum | reverse complement strand
CTTGAATAAACCGAAGTCGTCACGCCAATATGCTCTTTTGGTGTGTTTACCTTTCGGAGGTGGGTTAGTGAAAAATCAAGATATTGGTTAATTTCTCTCCAAGGAGCTAACCTGGGTGGCTTATTGGCGATATGAAGTGCCTCAGTAGGAATATCTAACTCCAGGCATTTCTCTTCATAGCGCAGTATGAGAGGTTTGATGGCGTTAGGCCTATTCGTGTAGTGCGTTCGTGTATCGCATGATGTGACTAAGTCTTGGCATATGTGATCTGGTGATGCTTTAACACTCAAGACGTAAGCTCGCATGAGTTGGGTTCTTTGTTCTAGGGATGCCTCATTGGACTCTACGTACAGACTGGGAACAGGTGACGTCCTGTAGGCACCAGTTGCTTGGCGTAACCCTTGTGTGGTAGTAGGACGGTACGTAAGCGTCGACGTTGTGGTGCTCGGTGTGCGGGGCCGAAGTTTGAAGTGCGCGGGCTTGCCGTGGTAATGATGATCGGTGTGCGGTGCCGACGAAGTGCGGCCGCGCACGTGGTTCGTGCGCGATCACGAGAATCAGCTCGAGCGACGGGGCCAGCTCAGCGAACGAGACAGGGCGACTCGGGCTCGACGAGAACGGATCGAGCGCCGGGCCTCGTCCCGGTTTCCTACAGCGACGCGGTTCCTGCTCGGCTGGGCCTCGCCCCAGCTTTGGTGCCCGCCGATCTGTACGCTCCTGTGCTTGGGCTCCACCCCGAGCAGACGTCTCTGTGCTTGGGCCACGCCCCGAGCAGATGTTCCGGCTCTTGATCCATGTCCCAGTGCTGCTGCTGCTGTCCTGATCCTAGCTGGGCAACGTCCCAGTTCTGTTCGAGTACTTGGGCCGCGCCCCTGCGGTGCTGCTGTCCTGATCTTAGCTTGGCAACGTCCCAGTTCTGTTCGTGTACTTGGGCCGCGCCCCTGCGGTGCTGCGACTGTTCTCGGAGCTGGGCCACGTCCCTGCGCTGTGTCCCGTACCCGGTCCACACCTCTACGCATTGCCGTGCCTTGGCCACGTCTCAGCCCATGCTTTTGAGACTCGGGCCGTTACCTCGAGTCTCCTCGACGGAACAAGTATCACTGTAACGGCTGCTACTTTTCTATAAACTGTGAGTGGCTACATTTTGACTGCCGGTGCACTGGAACCGCCTAGTCCTCGTTTGTGTATCGTTCGCATTTGTCCCATGTCCTTTGTCTGTCTCATAAACGTGTCCCTCTGTTCTTCTGGGTTCTTCCTTCGTGAGTCTGGCTCACCTGCGCGCACATTACAACCCACACTTGATTGTGAGTGGGATTGACCTGTTGAAGGTAAGACTCTCTGGCTTACCCATATATTACACAACCATAGTCTATTTTGCTCCGTACTAAGGATCGATATACACGTAAAAGGCACCTCCGGTCAGATCCCGAGCGCTTCCGTGATAAATTTCCAGAACGTTTAATGCCTTGTTCGCCTTCACTTTCAGACTCTTTATGTGTGCAGTAAAGTGGAGCTTTTGGTCATATAAAACACCTAGAAATTTGTTTTCTGTTTTCACCCGTAATGCAGCTTCATTCAACTTTAGAGTAGGATCGGGTTGCAAGCCTCTTTTTTGTGAAAACACCATGGCAACAGTTTTGTCAGTTGAAAAGCTAAACCCGTTCTCAGCTGCCCAGTGCGTCAGTTTATTTATAGTGATTTGAATTTGACGTTCACAGGTGGCCATGTTTGATCCGCGAAAAGCAATTTGGAGGTCATTAACATAAAGGGAGTTCATGATTGTTGATGGTATAACTTTGTTCACCGAGTTCATTTTGACAACGAGAAGTGTTGTACTTAAAATACATCCCTGCGACACACCGTTTTTCTGAGTGAATACACGTGACATCACTGTTCCGAGACGCACCTGAAATGTTCGGTGAGACATGAAATCAGAGATGCACTTCAGCATTTTACCCCGTATCCCCAAATCCGCCAAGTCTTTCAAAGTACCAAATATCCATGTGGTATCATATGCCTTCTCCATGTCGAAAAAGACAGCTAGACAGTGCTGTTGGCTTGCCTGCAAATGTGCCTTGCTTTTGCTCAAGCCTTTTTAAACCTAATAAGATTATTTTGTGTTGGGTACCTTCGGAAAATTCCCCATGCCTTATTTTGCTCTTTTTTTGCTGCGGTGCATTCGGTTGTCCACCAGCGCTTCAATCTTTTACGTAGAAATTCAGAAGATTGTCGGATAGCCTCTTTGGCTGCTGCGATGATGCAAGCTGTGATCCTCTCATTAATTTCATCTATACTTAAATTGTCGTATTTTATCTTGTCCAGATGCGCTTTTTCTGTGAAAAGAGGCCGGTTGGCCAAGTGAGTTTTGCAGCGGGGTGTTCTAGATGTTAGCCAGGGATATGCGGAATTTAGCTTTACAATCGCAGGCACGTGGTCGCTGCCGTAAGGATTATTTATTACACTCCATTGAAATTCAGTAACTAAACACGACGAAGAGAATGCCAGGTCTAGGCAACTCATAGCGCCTGTGCTTGGGCAGCAGTAGGGGCACCACCATTATTAAGCAGACATACATCGTTTGCTAATATGAAGTCTTACACTACCTGTCCTCTGGTGTCAGTTCCTTTACTTCCCCATAGTGTGTTGTGTGCATTGAAATCACCCACTATCAAAAATGGTTGTGGCAGCTGCTTTTCAATTATCTCCAGGTCTGTTATAGTGAATTTTATATGAGGTGGAATGTAAAGGGAGGAGACAGTGATTCTTTTGTGTGCTAGAATGGTGGCAGCAGCGACTTCTTTGTCGCTGTTAAGAAAGACTTGTCTGACTGCGATACCGCTTTGAATGACTATGGCCACACCGCCTGAGACGGCTCGCCAGAGTGCGATCGCGGCGTACAACAGTGAAGTCTTTTAAAAAGCTTGCGTTTTGTTCACCTAGGTTTGTTTCTTGCAGGCACAAGGCCAAGGGAGAGAAGTTGCTCAATATATTTTTTATGTCACCTAGGTTCCGGATGAGTCCTCTACAATTCCACTGTATTATGAATGCCATGATAGGTGAAACAGATATAGATAGGTGGTTATAATGGAAGTATGGGTAAAGCTATAGAACTTAAGATGGAGGTGACAAGTCAGTGGACAAAAATGGGTCATGTGCCTTTTCCTGGAGCACTGACCGGATGTCGATCTCCCTTTCCCCTGCCCAGGAGTATTGGAGCTACAACAGGCTGCTTCGGAGGCTTGCCGCAAGCGGCAGGCTCTCCAGACTCATCTGTGTCCGCAGAACACACTTCCATCAAGTCAGCACCAGAAAGGCACTCCTCGTTGGAGGTGCTCAGCGAGGGTGCTGGCTTCTTTGTAGGAAGCCTTCCTTTCAGCACCGTTAGTGACGGCTGTGCTGCCTCCACACTGCGCTGGCTGATACCAGCACTGGTAGAGGCATTTAGGCCTCGAGAAACAAGAAATAACAAAACACAAAAAAGTCAGCAAAAGCAATCCTGGCGTCTCTGGAGCATGTAGACAGCGTGACAGGGACAGGTGCCGTACGCTTTCACGAGAAGTCACCCCCCACCTCTATTTCTTTTCACGCGCGCTCTCAAACAAGCCGGATTACACCCCTCAACTAACACGTGGGAAGCTAGCGGCGTCTGCTAGCCTCCGTGCCTTTCCCGTTCGGGCGGCATTTTGCGACGTTTTTAGACACCCAAGGCCTTCTCATGGTCTGCTCTTTTCGCTGTAAATGTTCACCATGCCGGAGAGGCCTCCCAGAAATTCCTACAGCGTTTCAAATCGAAATAAACCGCAACGATCACTGTGTGTGTCGCTGCCCGACCATGTTGTGCCATAGAGAAACGCTGCGGTAGCGCACGACAGGTTCGGCGCGACGTCGTGCAGCTTGTTTCGTGCCGTATCCGCGAGAGGCCGCCACACAGACATGCAAAAGGCGGATTGCGATCGGCCATCGCGAAGCTGTATAACACTTCTAGCAACACAGACACCTTGCTTAAGTAGGTATTCCAAGTTTGTTTCGGCCACTGCTTCGCCATCGTGCAAGCCACCGCATGTGACGTCCACCACGACACTGGCTCGTGGACGAAGCGTTACGCTCTCGGTAGCAGCACGAAGTACGTTGGCACGCCTTTGGGCGTCTTCGACGCCGGTGGCTCCCCTGGCTGAGAACGTGACACGGCGCTCTTGGAGGTCAATAATACCACCGTGTTCCTGCAGAAAGCCAACTACAAGAATAACGTCGGTGGAGCATTCGCGCAGGACGAGGCAGTTTGCTACGAATGTATACACCCTCGAATCTGAACTCTAGTCGTACAGGCGATAAATGGAGTCACGACGTGGCCACCAGCCATCCGAATCTGCGAATTATTCGAGGGCGTGATTAATTTCTTAAGCTGCGTCGCGATTTTCCCGCTCAAAATTAAATAATCCGCGCTAGTGTCCACTAACGCACTAACCGCGTACCCGTCGATCATCACTGGTATGTCAAGCGAAAGTCGGTCATCCCGTGCAACTGCAGGTGGTGTAGGATTGGTACCGTTCCGTGTCTGCGTCGATCGGAGGTCTTCGGCACTTCAACCGTCAGCGAACCCGCCCCCAGAGGTCGCTTCAGTTAGTTTTCCAGGCGCGGACTGGGTGACCGTGCGGTAGGATACCGCTGCGGCGGCGATGCAAATCGCCTCGGCGACGGCGAGTGCGACTGTCGCCCGGCAGGTGGCGCTGCTGAGAGAGGTAGTCCTCAATGTCCCTGGGTCGCTGGCCGTAGCGGCGTGGCGGCGAGTAGGCAGAAAAATCGCGAAGCCCAAGAAGCCGGTATGGACACTCGCGGTACAAGTGGTCAGCTTCACCGCAGTGATAACAGAGAGGACGGCGGTCGCGGGTGCGCCAGACATCCGACTTCCGAAGGGGCATGCGTCGATTGTCGACGTACTGTACCGGTTGCTCCGAACGATAGACAGCAGGAGCAGCATAGACGAAGGCACTGCAACACGGTGTTGGCTGCGCCGGCTGAAGTTCCATTGTCGGAGGGGCACGTGTGAACCATGGTGGAGGGGAAGCACGGCGGTTCAAGGCTTCCGCGTAGCTTGTACGATGGTATCCATTTGGTGTTTGCGGAGTGGTGAGGTGAGGCAGCGTGCCACGTACGTTGCTCACGGAGAGCCTGGTGCAGCTCGTCTTTGATGACGTTTGCAACAGAGTTTATCGCGGGCTGAGGTGTTGTAGCGGCCTTTTGCAAACCTTCGCGCACTATCGAATGTATTAGTTCCCGCAGGTAGTCACTGTGACTTCCGATGGCCGTGAAAAGGTCGGCGGTTAACACACTGCTCACTTGCCGCTCATACAAGTTGGACGGCTGTAGAAGCATCTTTTCCGTGGTCACGGCCTCAGCCAAGAACTCTGCGACTGTCTTTGGAAGGCTCTACATGAGACCAGCGAAGAGCTGCTCCTTGACTCCGCGAATCAAATGACGCAACCTTTTGTCCTCTGTCATTCCTGGATCAGCTCGTTTGAAGAGGCTCATCATGTCTTCGACGTATGTTGTCACCATTCCATTTGGCAACTGCATGCGGGCTTGGTTTGCTCGTTCCGCTCGTTCGTGCCGATCAGCACTAATGTAAGTCTCCATGATGCAGCGCCAAAATCCCGGCCACGACGTAAGTTGCTCCTCACGATTCTGAATCCAGTTGCGCGCTCAGTTGCTCCTCACGATTCTGAATCCAGTTGCGCGCAAAGTACACGTGTCTCAGTTTTGCCGCATTGTCCCATCGATTCAAGGCGCCCAGCGCTCGAAGTCGACCAACCAGTCTTCGACGTCCTCAAAAACTGTGCCACGAAACGTCGCCGGAACCCTGGGCTTTCAAGCGGGTGGCGGTGTGACGCCCTGCCTTCCATACCGGTTGCGGTGGTTTGAACGGAAGCACTCGCCATAGCTGTAGAAGTGGTAGGAACCATATCGTCGACTTCCGGAGGCAGTCCCCGGATTCTGCGCCTGGCCCGGTGCACAGGAGTGTTGATCGGTGCTGGGCTTGTAGTGCGGCTCCCTGGAGGGGTCTGCAACATCCGCGACGGTTACCCTGCACCTCCACCAGCTATCGCGGGCTTTCCAGAGGTACTTGGGGGCTTTGTTAGTAGCTGAGAGGCTAGCTTCGGCAAGACGCGTCCGTCGGGGCTGGCTCTCGAGCGGAGAAGAAACGCGGGGTCTTCTTTCTCCGTTTTGACTGGCGCCAGTCTTGCACTGTACCCACGACAGGCAGGTGCCCCAATATATATATATATATATATATATATATATATATATATATATATATATATATTGCTACAAATATATTTACAAGGTATTTCCGAAAGTATAACAGCCAAGCAGCCAATATGGTGGTTGTTGCTCGAAGCCCACTTCGTCGACTTCCACACAGATACCATCTTCTTCCTTGGCTCTCTAACACCGTAACATCGACCCCCGGCGGCGAAAGCGCTGTCCCGGCGCTGGTCACAATGAGGTGGGCGGGAGGTATGGCTTCAGGCGTGCGACGTGGACGACATCGGAAGATGCGGAAGACGTGGTAGGGTCTAGCGGCGTGATTTCGTAAGTCACGTCTGTTACTTGTCGGAGGACGCGGTAAGGACCGGAGTACTGGGATAACAGCTTTGCAGAGAGTCCAACATGTCGAGAAGGAGACCACAGGAGGACAAGGTCACCCGTTTGATAGTGTGCATCCCGGTGGCATTTGTCGTAGCGATGCTTCTGGCGCCGCTGTGACTCGCAAAGGCGGCGATGGGCTATCTAGCGTGCCGCTTCTGCTGTAGTGACAACGCGACGAGCATACTCAGTGGATAGCTGGGCAGGGAATGGAAGGAGCGTGTCGAAAGGCAAGATGGGCTCTCTGCCATAGAGGCGATAAAAGGGGGAATAGCCAGCAGTGTCATGGCAAGACGTGTTGTATGCGCACGTCACAAAGGGAAGTGCAGCGTCCCAGTCGCGGTGATCGGTCGAAACATACATAGCGAGCATGTCAGTGATGGTGCTGTTCAAACGTTCAGTGAGACCGTTCGTTTGGGGATAGTAGGCCGTAGTAAGCTTGTGTTTTGTGGCGCAAGAGCGAAGTAACTCGCCGATTACTTTTGACAAAAAGTAACGACCTCGGTCCGTGAGGAGCTGACGAGGGGAGCCGTGGTGTAAGATGACGTCCTGAATTATCCGTAGCGCAGCTGGTCGGGAGAGGCCTCGTGATGGCGTAACGGGTCGAATAGTCAGTAGCCACGGCAATCCATCTATTTCCTGTGATGGATAGAGGGAAAGGACCGAGAAGGTCGAGACCAACACGGAAAAACGGCTCCGCCGGTATATCTATGGGCTGAAGGAGCCCGGCAGGGTGTACAGCGGGCTTTTCCGGCGTTGGCACGACTGGCAAGAAGCGACGTAACGACGGACGCAGCGGTAGAGACCGGGCCAGAAAAAACGTTGTCGCACACGGTCATACGTCCTAGCAACACCAAGATGACCTGCTGTGGGAACGTCATGGAGTTGCTGGAGGGAACTACAAGTAGTAATTCCGGTCCCACGGGGAGCATGTTCCGGCGATATGAGATGCCGTCGACGACAACGAACCTCCGAAGCCAACTGTCTGGCGAGGCAGAATGCAGGCGGCTGATGATCTCTCGTAGAGCCGCGTCACGCCGCTGCTCGTCAGCCATGTTGGCGAAAGCGGAGAGCGAGAAAATGCAAGTTGACTCGTCGTCCGAGGCAGTATTTGGTGCGTCTACGGGGTACCGGGACAGGCAGTCGGCGTCCTGATGTAGTCGGCCGGACTTGTATACTACAGTGTACGTGAATTCCTGGAGACGTAGAGCCCAGCGACCCAGGCGGCCTGTCGGATCCTTCAGCGTAGACAGCCAGCATAGGGCGTGATGGTCAGTGTAACGGTAAAAGGACGTCCATATAAATAAGGGCGGAATTTACTGACTGCCCATACAAGCGCAAGACACTCGCGCTCGGTGATAGAGTAACTACGCTCAGCTGGGGAAAGGAGCCTGCTGGCGTAAGCAAGAACTCTATCATGACCCGCTTGACGTTGGGCTAAAACAGCGCCAATTCCGTAGCCACTTGCATCGGTGCGGACCTCAGTAGGGGCGGACGTGTCGAAGTGGGCGAGAACTGGTGGAGTGGGGAGCAACGTAATGAGTCGTGAGAAGGCGAAGGCGTGCTCAGATCCCCAGAAAAACGGAACGTCTATCTTGAGGAGATCAGTCAGAGGGCGGGCAATGTCAGCGAAGTTCTTCACAAATCGTCGGAAGTAGGAGCATAATCCGACAAAGCTGCGGACGTCCTTGACGCACGTCGGTACAGGGAAGTCAAGGACAGCTCGAACTTTGTCCGGATCAGGGCGGACGCCGGAAGAGTCAACAAGGTGGCCGAGGATGGTAAGGTGGCGGCGTCCGGAGCGGCACTTCGACGAGTTGAGTTGTAGACCAGCCTCACGAAACAGTGAAAGAATAGACGAAAGTCGCTCGAGATGAGTGTCAAACGTTGGCGAGAATACAATCACGTCTTCCAGGTAACATAGGCAGATGGACCACTTGAATCTGTGTAGAAGGGTGTCCATCATTCGCTCGAACGTGGCTGGAGCATTGCACAATCCAAACGGCATCACTTTGAACTGGTAGAGGCCGTCAGGTGTAACAAACGCGGTCTTCTCGCGGTCCAAGTCGTCTAGGGCGATTTGCCAATAACCGGAGCGCAGATCTATGGAAGATAAATATGTCGCGCCGTGGAGGCAGTCGAGAGCATCATCTATGCGCGGGAGCGGATAGACATCGTTCTTGGTGATTTTGTTTAGGTGCCGATAGTCTACACAAAAACGCCAAGTATTGTCCTTCTTCTTAACTAGGACCACAGGTGAAGCCCACGGACGCGAAGAAGGCTCAATAATGCCTTTTGTGAGCATCTTGTCGACCTCTTGTTGAATAACTTGGCGCTCTGATGGTGACACACGGTAAGGCCGCCTGTGAATCAGAGCCGCATCACCGGTATGTATGCGGTGCTTGACGTGCGATGTTTGACCTAAGGGCCGGCCGTCAAAATCAAATATGTCAGAGTACGCGACGAGCAGATCACAGAGGTCGTTGATTTGGGAAGGCAAAAGATCCGAGGCAATCATCTTCGTTACGTGGTGTTCCAGTGGAGATGATTGAACTGTGTTCGCACTATGTGGAGCAGAGGAATCTGCAGCGGCCACTTCTGGTAAAAATGGTGAGATCTCGTAGTCATGCGATGGCGACAAAGTGGCGAGAGCGATACCTTGAGGTATAACTTGAGGACTGCGACCGAAGTTCAACAGTGGAAGACATGTCTTGTTCGCCCTTACGGTGACAAGAGCGTATGGGAAAGACACGTTGTGCGACAGCAAAACACTACGGCAGGGAGAGACCACATAGTCACCATCCGGCACAGTGGGGCACGGCTCATCGGCGATACAGACTAGTGCTTGTGCTGCCAGGCGAACAAATTCTGCAGACGAAAGCTTGCTTTGGACTGTGTCGGGGGCGTCGGCAAAATCAGGCAGGTCGAGCTGTACAACACTGGCTGAGCAATCGATGATGGCTGAATGGTCAGATAAAAAAAATTGGCAGATCCCACGTGCAGTTGGAATCAAGGAAATGCGAAGCACGCATAAGGAACGTAAAATGGCTTTGCATTGTTGCTTCCCTATACCGAGTTTGGTACATATGAAGTTAACGAAACGTCCGCAAGAGCACCATGTCTGTGGCATGTAAACCATGCCGCTCATACACGCATGCCATGATTCTAACATTAGGACGCGTCATGCAGTCGTGTTGTGCCATAGCAATTTTGGTATACATCCCTCTAAGGAAACGAGTGGCATGTAGATCATGCCGCCAATGACATGCATGTCACGATTTTCATGTTATGACCTGTCATTTATGATCGTCATGCAGTCATGTTGTGCCAAACCAATTTTCGTATAGGCTCCGTGCAGTCGAGTTTTCCAAGTGCCACATCAGCGCCAGAATGCACTGCCTGGCGGAGAGAAGCAAAATTCGGCAGACTGTGATAGGGAAATACGCGAACGCGATGCGCGTCTCCAACTCTATAGCAGCAACGACCACATGTCCCACCTTCTTTCGTTTTATTTCCTTTGAGACGCGCGCTCCAAACCTGCGGGAAACTGTTCCAAAGGGCGACGCCGCGAGCGTTCGTGTGGTTCTCAGCACGCCCAGAAAGCAGCGAAGAAACGCGCGCGTCGCTGTCGCCTCGGTTTCCACCGTGCGCGACTGAGCCGTCCGACGAGAGCTACGTAGCGCCCTCTGGTCAGTAGACGGAGCCCATACATCCCATTAACGCAACGCCAGTATAGCGCCAGGACCATGGCATGTAAATCATGCCGGTCATGACACGCGCGTGAAAATTCTAATGTTATGACCTGTCATTTACGTGTTGTTTGTTTGTTTTTTTCTGCACAAACGGTCTCGTCTATCCTTGCTCGATGACGGTCAAGCCGTCGAGTTTTGAACACACGAACCTACACGAGG
The DNA here is from genome assembly GCA_013339685.2 of Hyalomma asiaticum. NCBI lineage: Eukaryota > Metazoa > Arthropoda > Arachnida > Ixodida > Ixodidae > Hyalomma > Hyalomma asiaticum. The sequence continues at coordinate 3,991 of JABSTT010005947.1, read as the reverse complement.
GCACGTCGATTGGCTAGCCCCGTGACAGTGGCATACCAATTTTCGTATACATCCCATTAACGAAACGGCCAGGAGAGCACCAAGACCGTCGCATGTAAATCATGTCACTCATGACATGCAGTTCATGATTTTCGTGTTATGAACTGGCATTTATGTTTGTGATGCAGTCATGTTGTGGCATGCCCATTTGCGTATACGGCCCATTAACGAAACGCGTGGCATGTAAATCATGTCATTCCTGACATGGATGTCATGAATGACATGGTATGGTAGACCACGGTAGAATGACATGGTAGAGCATCGGACGCGACATCCGAAGGTCGTGGGTTCGGGTCCCACAGAAGGCAAGGTTTGTCTTTTCGTCCACTTTAATTCCTTTCTACTTTCCCCATAATTACAATACCACAAGTAACTTCCCCTATGCTCTCCTAGGCTTCATTGTCTGTGTGCTCATTAAGTTGTTTCTAACAAATAAAGAACGAGCCCTTGACCCCATCCCTTTCGTTATGACATGGATGTCGTGATTTTCATGTTATGACCTGTCATTTATATTTGCCATGCAGTCATATTGTGGCATACCAATTTGTGTATACACCCCATTAACGAGACGACCAGGAGAGCACCAAGACTGTGATGTGTAAATCATGCCGCTCATGACACACATGTCATGATTTTCATGTTATGACCTGGCATTTATGTTCGTCAGGCAGTCATGTGCCATACGAATTTTCGCACACATCCCATTAGCGAAACGGCTAGGAGACCACTAAGACCGTGGCATGTAAATCATGCCACTCATGACATGCATATCATGATTTTCATGTTATGACCTGCCATTTATGTTCGTCAGGCAGTCATGTTGTGCCATACCAATTTTCGCATACATCCCATTAGCGGAACGGCCAGGAGAGCCCTAAGACCATGGCATGTAAATCATTCCGCTCATGACATGCATATCATGATTTTCATGTTATGACCTGTCATTTATATTCTTCATGCAGTCATGATGTGGCATACCAATTTGCATAAACATCCCATTAGCGATACGGCCAGGAGAGCACAAAATCGTAGGCGGCTAGATAGATAGATGGATAGATAGATACGCTCAAACTCGCCGAAGTTCGCTAAGAAATGCTTCGCATTTAAAAACCCAGCCCGAGAATGACGTCATGAAAACATTGTTGAAGGACATGGAACAGGACAGCAGTCTGGCGGTCGGCCACGCGCACACATGCGTTGCACATTCCGAGCACGGCGGGAGTGCCTCCGTTAGCGACGCGTGCAAATTGGCACTGTGGTGGCGTTAGGACCTAGTTTAGCCTTGCACGGAGGTTCGAGCTCATAACAGAAATGTGTGCGCCGGTATCAACAAGGGCATTAGCTGGCAGGCCATCCACTTCCACAGCAAGCAGGTTTTGGTCCGTAGTCAGGGTGAGGAAAGGGTTTTCAGGACTAGGGTCGAATGCAGCGTCACCTCCGGGAGCTGCATTGGTCAGTTTTCCGATAGAGAGCGTCCAGATGGGTGAGGGGATGTGTAGCCTGCGGTGGGAACCGAACCCACGAGCTTCGGATAACGCGTCCTATGCTCTGCCGCTGAGCTAGGAAGGCGGTTGTCCCCCTCCACTTTATTGGCTATTAAATATATGCAATCCAGCGAGTGTTACGCAGCGTCATTCGTAGCCATGGCGGCGAATGTAGGACACTGATATTGCCAGGAGGCCTCACGTAGACCGTGAACTTATGACATGGGTGCTGCCCAATAATCCCTCGCATGCTACTTCAAGGCACCAAGTATGCCGCAGCGAGGCCCACCTATAAAATAACGAAAGGAAAGGGGTCAAGGGTTCCTTTATTTGTTAGAAACAACTTAATGAATCAACAAACATTGAAGACTAGGAAAGCTTGCGGGAAGTTATTCAGGTTCCTAATTCTGGTATTGTAATGTTGGACTAAGTAGAAAGCAATTAAAGTGGACAAACACAAACCTACCCAAAAAGAGCCAGGCTCGCGTGGAACCGCAGGACAGTGACAGCGTAAACCGGAGGAGCGACCTTCTTATAGGCCATTTTAGACGCTTAAGGAAACTAGTGACAGTAGAAGTAGTAGGTATCCCCTGCCCCACAATTGTTATTATTTCGCCAAGTAGGGAAGTATCCATTACGCCATAATTACTGCGTTTCAAGGTGAACATTTGACAGAGATCTGTGTGGTCGGGATGAAATTAAAGGTGAAGAAAGGGGGGAACACCAACCAAATTATAATCATCGAAAGTAAAATTTACTTCTAAAGATGACAAAAAACCCGAGTTTCGGGTCCCACTCGGGGCCTTCTTGAGGGGTGACTGGAGGGCACCAGACAGCAGCAGTGCTTATAAGGCCTTTTTTTTTCTTGTTTCTTTCTCTTTTCTTTTTTTTCTTCTTTCTTCCTTCCTTTCTCACTATCTCTTTTTCCGGTTCTTCACACCGAGGGGGGTCATGCTAGTGTTGAACCAGGTGCCGGAGTCCGCTAAAATAGACGCTTGGCATTGCACCTACAGACCGGTTCACGTTACCTGGTGTCGCCTGAATGTGCCATGATTCCACAAAAAGCCGCTTGTGAAAATTGGTTTCGAAGTCGAGGACGCGGGAGTTGTCAAAGTCGATGCGGTGGTCGTGCACCTCGCTGTGTTTAGCTAATGCATTCCTTTGTCTATCGAGCTTGCGGACATCGTTCCTGTGCTGTCGTAGCCTCTCTGGAAAGTTCTTTGTCTCTCCCACGTACGACGCGCCGAAATCTAAACCGGGAATGGAGTAAATCACAGCTTGCGCTCTCTCCCTCGTCAGCCTGTCCTCCGGGCGCGGAAAGAAACGGCCAAGCGTGGACATTGGCTTGTGTGCTACACTTATTTCCTGCTCAGACAGCTAACGTGCGAGCGCTTCGCTGGTACCCTGAACGTAGGGAATACACAAACGTATGGGCTTGGAAGGCGGCGGGTCAGTGTCCTTTCGAAGGGGTCGGCGGGGATTAGTCTGGCGGCGAGCAACCTTTTCAACGAAGGCTTTCGAGTAGCCGTTCTTTAGAAGGTCGCTTCTGACCACCTGTTCTTCTTCTATCCGCTTATTCTCCGAAGAACAAACCCCTCCGTGCACGGGCCAGCAGAGCTGAAACCACCGCCGCTTTATGGTGGAAAGGGTGGTTCGAGCTAGCGTCGAGATAGCTACCGGTGTGAGTCTGTTTTCGGTACACCGAGAACTGGAGAATGCCATCCACCTTTGTCACAAGGACATCAAGGAACGGCAAGCAGTTGTTCTTTTCCCATTCCACGGTTAACTGAATGGCCGGCTCTATCGAGTTTAGGTGGGCCGTGAATGCGCCTACGGCAGAAGTTTTAAGAATGCAGAAGCAGCGTCGACATATCGCAAAAATATCTTCGGAGTGATGTCGGCAGACTGCAATGCTCTTCCTTCCGCCGCTTCCATCACGAGGTTCGCTGTTGTGACAGACACAGGCGCACCCACTGCAGTACCAGTTCGCTGCTTCTAGTACTCTCCGTTGACAGAGAAGTACGTGCTGCTGAGACAAAAGTTCAGCAGGCGGCTCAGCTCGTCGACGCTTAGGCTTGTTTTCGCCGACGCTTAGGTTTGTTCAGTGCGGGAGGCTCTAGTGCCTCCCGCGCTGTGGTCGTCACCAGCTGAACGGGAACGCTTGTGAACAGGGAGACCACGTCAAAGGATACGGGGCATTCACCTTCGCAAACAGAAACAGGGGACAGGAGTTCAACAAAAATTACAGCATATCCACGGAGTGAATGATGATGAGTGGGCGAAGCTCCGGAGTTTCATCGTAGAGCGTGCCGTGTTCCGGATTAATTTAGTTAAAGCGCACGCTACGAATCCTCATGGTTCAACTACGCACAAGTGAAATCTCCCACCGGCACTTCATTGCAAGTCAAGATCCAGTGCCTTATATATATATATATATATATATATATATATATATATATATATATATA